>JADLZL010006940.1:0-73875 GCA_015844335.1 Chrysopogon serrulatus | reverse complement strand
GGGTATGTCTACTTGGGCCTTGTGCCTCCATCAATAAGCGTGATATACGCAAGATACATCGTCGAAGGAGCCTCGCCGAGAGCGTAATACACAAGATATGCCGATAAGGTTCTTGAAGCTTGAAACTCCACACATCTAGGTGGTGATGGGGACGTGATTCCCGATCTTCCGTCAGGTTCAAGATAACTATCGATTTCGTGGAGCTTGACACACCGATCCGGCTTCAGATCACAAAGACCCGAACCCTGTAACCTTAGCACCACGTCTCCTCTGGTTATCAACCGTGTCACAATCCAGTTGACCTCGCCAAGAAGGCCAATCCCTGCTGTGAATCGAAGAACACAAGCAAGAATAAGATAATACGCAACTCAAGTGAAGTGACAATTGCAGATATATGATTAAGATCTCAACGTGGGGTTTCACAAACCGATAACGGCGACTGTTCAATGATAGATTGATCTAAAACAAAACCCAAACCCTAACGTAGGCGGCGGCTACTGATTATATGGTCTAAAAGACGTGCAAGCACCCTCATTCACATCCTCCTCATGGGCCTATACGTTACATGGCCCGACGGCCCAAAAGATAGCAACGCAGCACCCAAACAGATTCTGGACGCTCACTTGTTTCGACGATTCCCGTTGACTCCGATAGAATTTGGATCTCAAACCAAATCCATTAGTTAGCTTGTGAAATTATCTTTCCATCCATATGTGGATCATCAAAAATGAAGTTCGGATGTGTCCTGGGCGTCCGGTTTATCGCTCGCTGGTCCTGAAGGCCGAGACTGACGCGAACTCGAATTGGACTGGGCCTCTGGCTTGGTTTGGACGCCTTTGTTGGTCCCCCTAAGGTGGTGGCCAAGGAGGAGGACGTCAAGGGTTTCCTTGGTGTGTTCTCCATCTTCTCGGGGTGTGCTCCAACTTGGGCCAGGGTCCTAAGGGTGAATAATAGGCCCACGATGACGATGTAGCTCCCGGCAGAAATAGTGACAGCACTTCTTGATGATTTGGAGGCCTTGCCAATGCGAGATTGATATGGGACTAGATCTATTTGAAAGCTTATCAAATAAGCTTTCCATCAAGTGCTCATTGACCTCAATCGCACTCCGGATGGTTGAGTTATGGCCTTTCCAGTGAGATACTATCGGGTCACCGACGAACCTTGATTGACTTACATCTTGAAAAATATCTGTACCTACAAGCAAATAGGGACATGTACATGTGGAACCAAGTGAGTTGCACTAAAAATCAATAAATAAGCTCACCTTATAATCAATGGTTGTATCTGAATGTGTCATGTCCTCATCAGGTGGGATCTTGTCAAGGCATGTAGCGACTATAGGCTACCCTAGCTGTCCCTACCACTCTAGATCTTCGTCGTCATTGGTTTTCCAACCATGTAGCACCGAGTAGAAAACATAGATGGGGAAAGAGAGCGTAACATGTGTAGTAGATGTGTTTTTTATGATTAGGTCAGCATCCTCAATTAGCCATTGGAGTAGCCAGCAACACATGACCTGCCCAACCTCCAAGCGAGTCGCCGGAAGGAAGAAGCTAAAGCCCACCTCTGGTCGTACGGATTGATCTAGCAATCCGGCCCCACCTAGGTTGTGATCTTTAGCCCTACCCTGACAGCGTGAAGGCTTGAAGCCAACCATGAAAACTACCCCGACCTCGTCATGGCCACGGTGCTACTCTGGCCCCGCTCTGCCCCCCCCCCCCCCCGTGCTGCTCCGGCCACAAGGTAGGCAGCGAACCCTAGCCGAAATGGGCTTGTGCGGTTCGGTGCTCGGTCTAATCCGTAAGATGACAGAGGGGATGAAGAGCTAACATGTGGGGTCCATGTGGGAGTAAAATATAGATAGGGTGGAGCTGTATCAAACACCTCTAGCTCCACTGATGAGCTGCTTCACTATGGATCTAGGTGAATCACAGATCTAGATTTACATTCTGGATGGGTGAACCTATCCTAGGTAAACCTTAAATACAAACCTTAAATAATGGGCAGATCCTGTCGTAGGACTCACATAATACACTTTTTAGATATCATCAGATAATTGATACATTAAATTTTTTCTATATCATATCCTACCTTGCATCAACATACAATGGGATACCAATTATGCATATCCACGTGGATATATAAAAGAAAATTCTTCTACATTCCTAAATAACATATTTTACCACACATCACCATGCATTCAGATACAGATTATCTGAATATAAAAAATCTTCTCGACGCCTTAAAGTTCGAATTTATATCAGAACTAAAAATTCGATGTGTTATTTTCATCCTAACAGACACATCTGACGTTACAACTCTATCTCTACCCCTTTTGTACCTTTCTAATTGTCGTCGAGATTTCCATGCTAGCCAAATTTTATCTAGTTATCTAGATTTATTTAAAAGAAAATATTAATAACATTTGTATCTCTAAATAATAGTATTATAAAAATATATTCAATTATTAGTTCATCTAATAATACTTACATCGGCGTCGAGAGAGTATGTCTCTATCAGATCCGGTATCCTTCGACACGCGCTCGTCGACCAAGAAAATCGATACAAAAAATAGTGGCAAAGTGAAAAGAAACTTTTTACATTCGCGAAAACTTTTCATAAAGCTTTGTAGCAGAATAAGCATCGAGATTCAGTGGACAACTGGACGGACATCTGCCCTGCGTACACATTGTGGCGCAGCTGGAATGATGAATAATGTAAACTTAAATTTGCTTATTCAAAATTCAGTTTCAAGACTTCAGCACAATACTTCTACGAGAAAAATCATATTTAGATTTTAGACAAGACCACTGCCACATTTATTATTTATATTTATTCAATGAGAAACTTGCCCACAACTTCCGTCTTCAATGACGCAATGGATGCTGCGCCGCGCAGGAGAGCAGCAAGTCAGGCTCAGGCCCCGGCTATGAAGGCCACGACGCGGTTCATGAGCTGCTTGGCGTTCTCGCACTCAGGCTTGGGGAGGAAGAAGTCATGGTCCTCTCCCTCGGACTCGAACCACGCCACGTCCCCGGGCCACCCGCTGCCCTCCACGGCTTCGTAGTACGCGCGGTTCCTCACGTAGAGCGCGTCCTGCTTCCCGGCGCACACCAGCATCCTCGCGCACCCGAGCTTCTCCAGCGACGGCGCGCCCGGCGCCAGAGGGTTCATCCTCGGGTCGTCGGCGCCGCCGGCCGCGCCCGGGCACGCGTAGTTCCAGAGCCCAGCGGTGGCCGCTGCGGCGCCCTCCGGCTCCCCCCAAAGGGCGCGTTCCCGCTGAACCACGGGTGGAGCAGGATGGCGCCCTCGACGCGCGGCCCGCCGGCGGAAGCCCTCATCAGCATGTCGTGCACGATGTTTGCGCCGGCGCTGTCGCCGGCGAGGAAGAGCCGCGCCATGTCGCCGTGCTCGGCGATCCACTCGTCCTGCGCCAGCGTCGCCCACTGGAGCGCGGCCCACGAGTCGTCGTAGGCCGCCGGGACCGGGTGCTCCGGTGCCAGGCGGTAGCTCACGGACACCACCAGGACGCCCGCGGCGGCTGCGAGTGGGTTGACGTAGGTGTGGTACGTGGCGGAGCCGGCTGACTCGATGAGGAACGCGCCGCCGTGGAAGTAGACGAGGACCGGGAGCTTCTTGGACGGTTCCTGGAGCTTGGGGAGGTAGAGGCGTACGGAAAGCCCGGTGCCGGCGTCCAGGACGACGTCCTTGGAGGTGACACCGGTGGCCTCGTCGAGGCCGGCGGGAAGGACCGGTGGCCGGTTCAGGCGCTCGATCCTCCCGCTCTTGTAGATACGGAAATGTGCCAGGGACTCGAACAATACCTCGTCTGCGCCGGGCTCCATGGCCGTGGACGGAGCTGATGGTGTGACCTTCACCTTGGTGGCAAAGTTGGCAGACTTCCTATGGTAAGATGGGGTTTTCTGAGATGGAAAGTGTATTCCGTTAGCTACTGACCCCGGCCAGATCGCTGGAATCCATGGCGACGGCGTCGACAAAATCCGGGGCCCGGCGGTCCTACCACAGCATGGGATCTTGTGACAGAGAGCACGCCTCATGACTTCTTTCCACTGCATGCAGTATTTTGGAGCGATATATGAAACATCAACAAAATGTTTCAAAAAAAAAAAAAAACTGTAACAAAACCCCAGCCTGAACCCGGGCATGCCATAGATCATGACCCTGACCCACACACCTCACCAATGGAATAGCGATAAGGTGTGCAATGAGCTCAGCTCAGCCACTCTTTGAGGGAGTGAAACGTGACCATACGTGTTTCAGGCCATTGGATGCTAGTGCCTCTCGTTCTCACTTCTCAGTACCTCTGTCCCTAAATAAATTAACTATTACTTTTTAAAACTTGATCAAATTTATACAGAAGAGCGTCAAGATTTAAGACACTAAATAAATATGCTTAAATCCATCATAATATATATATTTTTTATAATATGTTCAAATGTTATTGTTCTCTTCTATATATTCGATCAAACATAAAAATATGACTTAACTCTTGGGATTGATTTATGTAAGGAGTACATTTCAAAGTTCCTCTCAGAGAAGCAAAAACATTTAGAGAGGGAGGGGTGAGGGAGTATATATATACTAGAAGGCGAGAATCACAAACGAAGGGGGCACCAAAGAAATTATTGGTAGAAATATATTTGTGAAAGAAAAGGCAGTTCATTCTACAGTTACTTATAATTATAATAATTTATCAAGTTGCAAAATGTGATTGCCTCATAAAAGAATGAAAATTATATGATTTCAAACCAGCTACAACGAATTTGTAAAAAATTACAAACAAAAAAAAAAAAATTCCTTGCTCTACAGAAGAGATCATTGGTATACAAAATTGCTCTATGCACTGATCTACAGATTCATATCCTATTGGACTGCTAGCCGCTGGAGATGGTCCATGAAAACCTGGAAGCTCACGTCATCTGTGAATATGACGTCTCCACCAGGGGAGGGATTATCCGAGTTATATGTCACTGATGGATTTAGCTTCGCCAGTAAAAATCGAGCCTGCAGTTTCGGAAGTAATTTTTAGTTCTTCTAGAATACACTGTATAGTACAAAGGGAAAGATGTGCCAAGAGAAAGGTTTTGCAAAAGACTACATGTAAAACACGAGGTTTTATTGAGAATAACGACCATTCCTCTAAATTATAATATACTTTGTGATAGCACACATTAAATTTGGGCACTGGTGATTAGAAATGGCCAGGTTCTGGGAGTGCTAAAATATCCAGGACATAGCAGATGAAGTAAAGGACAAAGGGCTTATTTTAGCACTGGTGAACCAATGGCATGACAAATTCCTTGGATATAAAGCACTGTTTGGTCTAGATGAGGTTTTGGGACCTAGGAATTTTTTGCAACTAAAATTGAAAAATGGATATGGATATTACATGCAGCAATTGTTGAACAGTTGATCATCTGCATGCAATTCAACAAGATGCTGAAATGATTCTGCCTTTTACAGGAAATGCCCTGAATCTATAGCCATGTGCACTATGTTATTTGCTATATGTTCAAGTGAAAGGTATGACTTAATTAATATCACTTTACTAACACATGAACTTATCATGAAAAAGAAAATACCTATGAACAATCATGCCCACCACCATATCATGTCCAAACAGAACGGAAATCGAGAATGGAGAGGAAAAAAAGGATACCTGAGATCCATATTGATCACAGACTACCAAACGGGGTACAGGAAATCGCTCCTTTATTATTAAATTAGCTTCTTCATGTGGAGCTTTTAACAACTGGGCAAACACCTGAACATTGTACAAGTAAGCACCACATGTCAACTATAGCATGTAATCCACAATGCATTCTAGATATGATCTACCTTGATGCTATAATATAAAAATAATTATATTTCATGTAAAGGTGAAGCAAAATACTAAACGTATTTGAATAATAATGCGTAAGCGCAAAATTTGGCATTTCAGTTGACTAACATCACAAAGCTGTGAAGCATTGACAGGTTACCTCATGACCTTCTTGATCTTGGTAGCCAGCATTTCGCCACTGTGCAATGGTTATCCCATGGAATATGACAACAGTAAAATAAGAGTCCAACAAAAGGATCTTGTCAGAGGCAATTGCAGTTGCATCTAAGAGAACTGGCTCTGGTCCTGATTGAAATGAATAGGATATAAGTGAAGGTTGAATCATCACAACTGCATTGGCTACATTCTCTCTGTCCAACATCATCCTAAAATATGCTGTTTCATCAGGACTGTTATTAAAAACCTGCAACAGAAATAGATAATTAGTATCCAGAGATGTACACTTATCATCTTCGAAACATTGATTAATGAAAAAAGGAGAACAGTCTACCTGAACAAATTGAGAACGCCTCAAGTTAAATATAAACTGGGGAAATATTGATAGCCGTGGGGATAAACTGAAGGATGAGGGTGTCTCCTTCTGATAGTCTCCAAATTTTGAGCATATACGTATCAAAGCTCGATCAAGCCATCTCACTGGGTCAAAATCAACCTGGAATACTCCATGAGAGGAAAATGTTACATTAAGATGAACAAATTATTGCTCATGCTTTGTGAATCCTTCCAGCCTCTATACTCCAAGAAATGCTCTTTATAAGAAGAAATAGCAGATAATGTATTAATATTGTCCCAATAAACTTCAAGGGCAGACTTCATCAGGGCAACCACTTGCCAAAAACAGTTAGGATTGTTGAGAGCTGACATCACACTTATATGACCTTCGGAGCGTATGGGCAGAATGATCTATAATGATTCCCATTTCGTATAATAATACAGCATGCTAATTTGGTCATCTCATCAAAACAGCAAAAAGGCTCATTGCACAACAGCTAAAATTTTAAAATAATAACATATTTGCATTGATACTAAAGCAAAATATGCTGGGGGTACCTCAGTTTCCATCTTAAATGACACCAAACGTGCCATGACTGCAGCTGCAGCTTCTTGATCAAAGCCAGCTACTAGCTCCTACAGCACAAATGAACTTGCTAAGGAACTAATACCTTTTGTTTCATACGAGAGACAAGAAAATACCAGAAAAAAAAAGTCAAATACACACTAGAAAGGAATATGAATCAGGCGTGTGCCTGTTTTCAGCATAGAAAACTTCATCATATCAGCTAAACCAATTATAGCTTGTAAAATAAAAGTGCTTCAAAATTCAAATTAGTAAATTAACCAAATCAAAGGAAACTTACCTCCACATTGTTATCACCAGAGACCCATCTTCTGGAGATTGTGGTCGATCTTAGTCTCATCTGACCCTCATTGTGCTGATAGCTGAATGTCACATCTCGAGTTAGACAAATTCATCCACAACAGAATTAGGTGCTTACATATGAATAGGCCAAAGGAAACCAAAAATCTTCTTACTAGGTTAAGAACTGAAAGTAGAACTGATTGCTCGTTGATTGACCAATTGAATCTGGGCCATCTTTTTTCGCAATATCATATACCAAGCAAAGCGATGTCTTCCTGTCAAGGCCACACATCTTCCAAGCGCTAGTGTTTCCTTGACCAATAACAGTGTCGGAAGACAAAGGACTTTTCTGCATAACATGACACAAATATTTGAAATGACAGAAAAAGAAACCACAACATTGCCATTTGTATGCCAGATTAACAAAGTAGCTAGTATATGGTCATAGTGTCATACCTTCTCCAGGGAAGAACAGGGTCCAATGATGCCTTGAACCTTTACATCCTTTGAACAGTTAATCTCAAGAATACCACTGCAGAGGCAATTTAACCATATTAAAACCCACCATTCCACAAAGGTCTGATTGCAAATGTTAGTCATTTTGGGATATGTGTTGATCAAACTAGAAAAATTTTGACCACCAATATGCAGACTGAGAACATATTACAAGATTCCTTCTAGGTAACATGATTTCATGAAAAATACTATACTAGGTAAATTATCATACTGGACAGTGTCAATGTCCTAAGGACCTTACATTTGCATCCAGAGGGAGCAGGATACTAGGATTTAAACTAAGAAGTCTCAGGTTTAATTATCTGTTACTTGCCTATGCATCATGGGTCAGCTGCCTTAGGTTGATCCACCCCCAGGCACAACCGTGACCCAAATTGGTTTCGCTGTGGTATTGTCCACCCATGAAGAGTACTCACAAGCTGTAACAAGGCAGTGCCCCCTCTCTCATCGTCAACGTGGGTCCATCTGACACATCTTCAGGAAGAGGCCAGGGGTGCCACTTTTGAAGATAGGTTGAGGCAGATGGCATCTTCAATGCCCCTGAAGGTTAAGATCTTTGTGTGGCTAACTCTACAAGACACTATTCTGAGTTTCTGACAGAAAATCTTCAAAAATGAAACTGGAAGGGGAATTAGTCCTGTGCCTTTTGCACAGAGAAGGAAAGAGTGAATCTTTGGTTGTATGACGGTCAACTATGTGTGGAGTTTGATAGCTTATGCTATGGGGGCTAACTGTAGACCTTGTAACTTTGACCAATATTGGACCTGGATTAAAATCAGTTTGCCAAAGGGCAAATCTGTCTGCAATGGGTTTAGCAGCCATTTGTTCCATTTGGTGTATCAGAAACTCTCTATGCTTCGATAACAAGAGAGTCAAATCTCCTACTGAGATTGTTTGTATGATGTGTTCTTTCATCACTTATTGGGCAGGCCTGAAGAAGACTGAGCTGAAGCAGGTGATCCCAAGAGCGGAGACTATCAAGACGATTGTTTTATACTTCCACAAGGACTTGCAGACGCAGGGGCAATATGAGTGGCAGATCATTCCTTATGTTGGTCAAGTTGCTTTGTGATCGTACAGCCTGCGTGCTGTTGGGGCCATTGGGCCTGTATAATTGGAGGCTTCGTACTTTTGTTTCTTGTTGCTGTTGACCTTGTCTGGCGGCTAGTTTGGTGGGAGTTGTTGGGTCCTTGATGGCTGATCCCTTGGTGATCAGAATCATGGATAAGTCGTAGTTGTGTTTTATTTTGCTGGAACCGCTACCGCTTCATACTGAACTTTGTAACGTTACTCACGTAATGAAATTCGGTTTCAACTGGTGTGGAAAAAAAAGATGGCATCTACGAAATCCATCTATTAGGTTGCATGGAAGACGAGTTGGGTCCTCCCTATAAATATGAGGGGAGATGTAACAGATTGATCTAGCACAGAATTGAGGGCTAGTCCCTCGGCTTTTCGTCTGTTGCCCTAAACAGTTTTCCAGAAACCACCATCTTCTTGTTCTAGCGCCATGTATTGTTCATAGCATGGTAACAATACCTGCGCTCCTGGCCTCCCTACACCCTCACCAACCTCCATCCATCCTCCAAATCCTATCAAACCCTGATATCATCTTAAGCGGAATGTTCCAGTAAATTTTCTTGCAAATAGACCACCAGTAACGGAATGTCCCTCATAGCTTTTCATCTGTTGCCTATACAGTTTTAAAGAAGTTGGGGGTTTGGTTCAATCTGGTGTGATATTAGTGGATTATTGGCTTCTTCCTTGACTCAGATTCTTACAAATGGGATTCCAGGGGAGATCATTTTATATCAACGTGGTCTAATTTTTAACCTATTGTTGACAAAAATGCTGATCAACTTCCGAGTTGGAAAGCAGATTGACAAAAATGCTGATTAACTTCAGAATTGGAAAGCAGATTTGTTAACAAGGGCCGGCAGAAGGATATTAGATCAGTTTGTGCTCACTTCTATGTTGGTACATTTCGCAATGGCCATTGATCTCCCTCGTTGGGCCATCAAGGCCATTGACAAGATCAGAAGGAGCTTCCTCTTGGAGAGCACGAAAGGATGCAAAAAGTGGCATTCCTTGATGTCTTGAGTGATGGTTTGCTGCCCTTGGTGGACTGGGCATCTCTAATCTCCAAAACCTGGGTGGGATCTCTGGATGAGATGCTTGTGGTTGCAAAAAAACAGCACCCAATTGTCCCTTGATCGGCATTTCCAATTCAGGTTCATTCTTATGTCCAGACCACCTTGTTCATGGCTGTGGCAACTGAAGTGGGTAATGGAGCCAACGCTTTATTCTGGGTTGATAAATGGATTCATGGGCAGTGCATTGGTGATCTGGCACCTCACTTCATTGCCTTGGTTCCCAAAAGGAAGATCAGCAAACGTACAGTTCAAGAGGCCCTCTGGTCAAACTTAGATCACAGATATCCAATGAAGTTTGACAGTTGAGGCCATCTCTGAAGTTTTTTATTTATGGGACATTCTTTCAGAGATTGTGCTACAACCAGATGTCAAAGATTCACAATTAACATGTTTGACAATTATCTACTTCGGGCCAATATTCGGCAAAGTCTGCATATGAGAGGTTTTTGTCATGGTATGAAGCTATTTGGACCTTGGGAGAGGATATCGAAATCTTGGGCTCAGCACATGTCGGTATTTCATCCAGCTAGAAAATAGTAATGCACAGCAGATGTTGAACTGCCAACAGGCTTGCTCGACACGGTCTCCCTCTTCCGACTGCTGCCCTCTTTCTGATCAATCCGAACAAACAATTAACCATCTCCTCTTTCCCTATACCTGTCAATTCTAGTTCGGTATTTTACAAAGAGTTGGTATGCAGGCTCTCTCTCCACAGCCATGTGAGGATTCCCTCGATGAGTGGTGGTCAAGGATGGATGCTTCAGTAAACAGTCTGGCTCGAAAGGGGATTAATTCCCTCATCCTCATCAACCTTGGAGTGTGGACAATATGGAAGCATCCAACAGATGTCTGTTTGAAGGAGTCTCTCCTAACTTGGCTGAGGCCTTGTTTCTAGATGAGGAGGAGATTCAATTCATTTCTGGTGTTTGGCCAGAGCTAGGGGAATTTTATTTTCTCCTTGTTCTGGCGCCTGATGGTGGTCAGTAGCCAGTAGGATGGCCTCCTGTTATTTTGGTTGGGTCAGTTTATTTGTAACAAAAAGGTGTGTCTACAACCTGTCTCTAGTGATGGGTGTGGGTGTGTGTTGTAAGGGCTCTTATCCCTTTAATTCTTAAATAATGATACACAGCTCTCCTGCGCTTCGAGAAAAGAAAATGGATCCGTCTCAAAGCAGTATCTCTCCCAAATGAGAACTGCAGCTTGCATGTATAAAGTGAAAAAAAAAAACTAAGGTGACTCGTCCAAATCCTTGCAAATGCATATAATCTTCTCTCTAGACCAGAAACAATCAAATAAGACAGACAAAAGAACACTTACTTGAATGATAAACCAAGGTTATCATCTGTTGACTGGAAGATGCGGAGAAGTGAGTCTTTGAAAACAGAATGACCAAAACTTTCAGCAAGCACAACAATTCCTCCAGTCTTCTCAATTGCAACCTTCATTTCAGCGACTCCAACCTATAAAATCAAACCACAAAGAAGAAATCTATCAGTTCCGAACAAGGTAACCACATGTCTCAATTTACACAATGAAAAAACAAACAATTCTTTTTCATAAATGTTAGCACTGATTGTGTGTCAAATTGGAAGCAACTGTGTACACTGTCTTAAATGTAAACATAGGAAATGCTTTGTTCCTTATGCGACCAAATTTAGAAAGTTGTTAATGTATCAAAATACTTCTGCTTTTTGACGTTATTGGTTTTGGCTAGGAAACCGGCTCATGTTCAAATTACGCATATGCGTGATATAATCTGATGCATAGACATCTGTATATGTGATAAAATCGCGGGTTTTAGGCTTTTAGCAAAGCAACAATGAAAGAAATAAAAACTTAAATAGTTACTCTCTCCATCCCAAAAAGCATGTCACTTTAGGATTCAAGATTCGTCCAATAAATCATGTCATTGTAGCTTATGTACAGCTAGTGGGATCACAAACATTAACTCAACCCCTCATGCATGAGTGTAATCTTCCTTTCTCATTGAACAGATCGCATGCATGCACAGTTAATTAGGGAAGGTTGCATCTTTTCCCATTAATTAGTGCGGCAAACAATGCAGGGTACTAAAATAGTCAGGGGTAATTGAGCACTAAACTGCACTAAAATTGTTAGAGTGACATGTTTCTCTGGGACAGAAGAAGTACAATCACATTACTAGTATAACAATGAATTGTAGGTCCATGAAATTAATTCATAAAAGTAAGATGTATGAACAGCAAGCAGAAACAAGGGAAAGGAGAATATCATCAGAGGAGACATGCAGCAAGCTGGCTTTTTTGTCTCTAAAGAGTTATAACTTACATAATTAGAAAAAAAAGGGGAATGAGTGGCAAACCTGGTCGACTGCACAAGCAAACAAATCCAGCACATGCCCTTGGTGCACAAGCTGCTTTGCTATTTGATCATAGAACTTAACAGCTTTATCATAAAGTGGTGCTGAGTCTTTATCAAGGTCTTTGTGTGAGCGAATCGGCTCTGATAAGGATTTGGATACAATCTGGAAATTTTGTAAGAAAGTCATCGTACTGCACAAGAAAGCATGTTACAGAAGCATCTCTTAACCAATATATAATTACGTCATACGAAAACCATAGTTGGCACCAATGCTAGGAGCTTGATCAATATTTGTAGTCAGAATATGAGTTTGTCAAGCAAAAAACTGGGACGAAGTGTTACCCCATGATATTGCCTATTGGTGTGAAGAGAATTGCGGTAGATATAAGTCTAATGAAAATAGTGAGATAAACATGAGCTAGTTGTTTCAAGAACAGAAACAACATTTTCTGTCAAAACTCAGGTATACCGGTAGAAGTATTTCTTCTTAATATAATGATACACAGCTCTCCTGCGTGTTCGAGAAAAAAACAATGGTAGAAGTGAAGGAAGGCTTTGATCTTCACTCAGATCACTTTTAGTTATATTTCATAGTATAAAAGTAAATAAAGAAAACTGTATATAGTATTTATGTAATATTATCACATGTACTCCAACATAGTTCCAACTCCCAAAGTAAATATGTAGCTAAAATAACTGCTCCCATGCTTTAGCATTTAACAGAACAATTCAGAGAAATGAGACAAAACCATCTAAATCTTGTAGTATTAAATTTATAGCATCAGATTCGACAAGTTCAGATGATGAGAATATATTCCATTCCACCTATGATGTTGAAAGTATCTAGTAAATTACAAAAATAATAACATTTAACCTATGTAAAGCTTCCAGATAACAGAGAAATTTGGTTGCATATCAGCGAAGGAACCTTCCCAATTTGCCCTCTATTTGTGTTATACCAACACTGATGTAGTTGAAGGAAGTAAGGAACCAGAAATAGCTTGAAAGAAGACGGCATCCAGATTAAAGAATTTGGACTTACAGAACCGGGGCCCTCTGTAGATGGACCACCAACAAATGCCATTATTCTAGCACCTGATCCAGGAACACAAACCCCAAGGAGATTGGCTGCAACACTTAAGGCAGCTCCAGTGCACCTAGATGCACGCTGATCAGCTGGAACAGGCCAAGGGTCCTTTTGTATTTCTTCTATAACCTACATACAGTGAATGTATTATGGATATTTAATATTGAACACAAGGCTATGCTGTATGGAATGGACAGTGATATCTCCTATTTTAATTGTAATTAATGTAATGTAATTGGTACTTAACTGAGTTCAACACAAACTCGCATTCAGAAGCAGGCAGCAGAAACCTAGAGATGCTCTCAGATGAAAGACCATCTCTGGTACCAGCGATGACGCCTGTGGTGGGCATTTTCTTCCCTGCAAAGAAGCACATTTGTTCCAATATTTGTTCCTTGGTGACCTCCTTTGTTCCCTTGAATACATATGACTTTGGCAACAAGCCAAAACCCAATTCATGAACCTGAACATGCAGATGGTATACATGTTACTATAATAACCAATTCAATATCAAAAAGAACAATTATATGGAGCATTAGAAAGAAAACAGTGGGCTTTTACCTGCACATACGTCCCGAACGTAATGAATCCAACAAGGGAATTATCTGGCAATAGCTCAACGGCTTGTGCCAGTGCGGACTTCAAATAACCAATTTCTTCTTCAATCATGCAAGTATCTACGACAAAAATGAAAACCGGTGGAACAGTAGGACCAGTTTCAGTTGAGGATATGTACTCGACGGTGGTATACTGAGGAAAGAGTTCTGCAGGGAGATTATTTTCTGAGATCGACGAGTAGTGTTGAGGGAATTGGTTGCGTTGAAAGCAGAATGGACAGACCCAGATCTTAGCAACATAGTCAACAATGGAGAAAGGGTTGAGGATGGAACGACACATGCGACATCGAAGGGGTGAATATGGGAGAACAGGGATATCAGGAATTGATTTCAAAGGTGTATATATAGCGGAAACAGGAATCACACAGTTCACAGCCTCCTGTTTTGTGCCTGGAATAACATTCCAAGGCATCCTTATCCCATCTTGTACCTCTAGGTCAAGGAACTCAGACATCTTCGATGCAGCAGCCTTGTACAATAGTTGTAAGAGGCTTCCACAAGTCAGACAAAGGAATCTAGCCTGCAAATATCAAATAAGAGGATGCGAAAATTGGTAACCACGAATAAGAGAAAACAGTGAAAACAGAGAAAACCCTCAGCCAATTACAGTTCAATCAGCTCAAGTACAAGGAAGACCAGCAACTCCGCTCTGGAGGCTCAAATCCTTCAACTGCTAAATGCCATCTTATAATCGTGTGACTATAACCAGAACTCGTGCAGAATATTCTCGCTCTAGTTAAAAGAGTATTACCTTTGAGTTCACAAAATAAAGTGCACCATAACCACATGTTCTATGTTATCTTTATTTCTTTTTTCCACAGAACTAGATGTCTCCGCTTAAAACAAATAACCATAAGGTCAACTGCGCTACTGTTATTACCAAACCCCGCCTTAAGACAACCCAGACTGAACTGATAAGATGGCGAATCTGAGATACCAAGGAGCCCCAGATGCATGTTTTTTTTTTTCCAGCTGTGACCTAATAACAGTGGGAGTAGAATTTCGTAAAATTCTTTAAGCACAATTGTAATGTTGCGATTTCTTGGCCATACAACCAGGGTTGGATGCTGTTTTCTTCTGATTTTTTTTTCTATCCCATATCACCAGTTTAAGTTGTAGATGTAGACATTGTGAAGATTCATTTGAAATGGTAAACACTAAGAAAATGTCAGCAGTCAGCACACGAATGAGACTACAGATAATACACGGCCAGGGGCTGACGCAGGACATGGGTGTACGCATGTACACCAAATATATTTTTGCAGAAAAAATATCGAGGCTAGTAGGCATAATAGATGAATACACTTGTAATTAGATCAGATCTGAATACAAATAGCTTAAGCTGGGTTTCGGAACTAGGTTTCGCAGAGCAGGAAGGTAACAGTTAGGGTGCGCATACTTAGTGGGTGTTCGTCGTCGGCGAAGGGCCAGGCAAAAGCCTGGCGAAGGGACCGACGAACGCCTGCGCACCTGCCGTAGGGCGGCGGCGGCGGCGGCGGCGGCGATCGCCCAGTTGTCGCCACAGGAGCGCGCGTGCGCACGCCGGATGAATCAGAGAAGCGAAAGGACGCAGGGATCGGGATCGGGATCGGGAACGGGAGAAGCGAGGACTGTTCGGAAGCGCTGCCGCGCTGGCTTCTGCTGTGCGCCTGCGCTGCTGGCTGCAGTTGCGGCTGCTAGTTTGTTGCTGGATAAACAGTGGTGGGCCGGCCCAACAAACATCCAACTGTGGCCCAACAGCAGCTAATCAATTGTCTCATTGACGCCCTGGGCCTGCACGCGTGCAGGGTGAGCGTGGCCATGGCCGGCGCGCCCGCGGCGGGGGCCGGCGTGTGGCTAGCCATGGTCGTCGCAAGCGGGCCAGCGCAGCAGGCGGCGGGTGCCAGCGTGACCGTGGTCGTATAATTAAGTCGAGCAATTTGGCCTCGAATTGATTCCCTAAATCTAAAATCGTAAACAACCATGCATTTGTCTACATTCTATTTTGCATCGTCGGGGCGAATTTTATTTGTGAAGGTCGTTGAAATAAGAGAAGTTTGCTGATGTCATAATAAGACTGAAACTTTCGATTTGCACAGAATTACTCACAGTCGGACCAGAAGGGAGTATTTTTATTTATTTATTGGTAGATCTGGATTTGATTTCCTGACCTCTCGATTTGCACAGAATTGTAGCAGACAGAAGAAAATAGTGTGCGGAGTGGTCGGCACCTCTACCATCCTCAGCCCTCAGGCGTTTAGGCAACGTTGCAGTGCTTGACACCCTTTTCCTTTCTTGTCATTTCAGTTGGCAAGCCGTTGAGTAAAGCTACCCAACCGTGCGCTCCTCATCTGCACTTTGTTCCATCTGCTTTTACATGTCGGGACTCCAGTGCAGCCGTTCAAAGTTGTCTTCATCTCATCACCCAAATGGAACAAAGAACTTTATCAACTTTTCTAGGAACAAAACGTCGAGTGAAATTGTGAACTGGAACTATCATCATCTATTGAAACTTTCGATGAAGATCGAGTGAGGGCTCTCCTCCGATTCTGAGCTGAGCAGAGAGGCCAAAAGAAACTAGAGCGTCCGACTCACAAGGACTGAAAAGTACACCAGAGTTTATTATTCAGAACACGTACACCTGAAAAATCCTTGCAAAAGATCAAAAAAGCATGCCACATCTTCATACGAATTTCATGGGAAGCTTCACACATTTCTTGGGAGCACAGAATTCGAATGAAACTCTCGCATTCTAGACGAGGCCAGCCGGACGAACAAGCATCAAGCACGCAAGCTACTAGCTAGCTGAAATCTTGCAAACGTCGTCGTCACGTCTCAGCAGCGCTGCTGCTGCTAATACGGACGGTTCTTCGAGCTTCTTCTTTGTTAACTAACATAACAATGGCGGCGCGGTTATTTACTGCTAGCAGCAGTGATTTTGTGCCTGTAAGCAGGAGTTGGGCTCGCGGCGAGGCTACTGACGCTCTTGCGCCACTTCCACGAGTCGGCCGGCGTGCTGGGCAGCGGCGGCAGCGGGAGGACGGCCGGCCGGCGGCACAGCCCGAACGGCCACCCTTCGCAGTCCCGGAAGCGCTCCAAGGCCTCGGGCGACCGCAGCGTCGTCGTCGGCAGGGGCGTGCACGCCGACGACGCCACGGTCGCGGCCCGGCTCGTGCTGCGCGTGAAGAAGCTCTTCACGGAGAAGAACGCCTCGCTCTCGTCGTCCGCGTCGCAGTCGTCCCCATCGTCGGCCGCCTCCTCCTCCTTCTCCGTCTCCTCGGCCGCGCCCTCCACCACGACGCACGTCCTGGGACTTGACACCTTGTCGAGGACGGTTCTTGGATCGAGCGGCGTGTAGGACCAGGCGAAAGCTGCAGGGCTCGACGACGACAGGGGCAGCGTCGGCGAGTCCATGCTGCACCTGGACCGCTTCTTCATCTGCCGGTTCCTCATCTCGTTCAGGATCACCTGCACAAGAACGCGTGATGATCAAGATCAAGAAATCGATCGGATGCTACTACGCGCTATAATTTCAATAATCCTTACCTGCTTGGTGTCTTGCGCTTCGTCGAGGACGCTGTCGTCGTCGGTGTCGTCGCCGGAGCTCCACCCGGCGCCGGCGGGGATCCTGACGCAGGGGACATGGCAGTGCGCGTAGGTCTCCCGGATGAGCGATGACAAGGACTTGCAGTAGTGATTGGCCGCGGGCAGCCTGGGTTGGAACTCTTGCGCCAAGCAAGGCATTTCTATTGCTCCCTGAATTGATCAATCACGCATGGAACGATCACCGAGTATGCAGCTACGGATCGAGCTGCCTTTTTTTTTTTTTTTTCCGGCGTTCATCCGATCGAGGTGAGCTCGTGATCCGATCGATGGGGAGTGGGGGATATAAATGGTAGAGCTCGGTCGCCCATGTGTGTGTGGAGATCGGAGAATGGGTTTTCAGAGGAGGGATGTGGACGTGCATGACAAGTGCCCCGTAACTTAAAGAGAGGCTTGCAAGGAGAGCTTGTTGGCGTTTGTGGAATCCATGATACTTTGGGTTCAAGGCTAAGTAAGAAATAATCGTAGTGTTTGAGTTGGACATCAGACGAGAAATTGCGGCGTCAGATTGCAACTGTGTACTCTACGACTGTCAATTGCTACGCATACTCCCTCTTTTCACAAATGTAGGTCAAATTTTAAAAAACGGTTGCATGTCATAAAAATAGCTTTTATAGTAAACCTAATAATGCCAATTTTATTTGTTGTCGATCTATAAACGAAGTTAGGGATGTTTGGAACTGCTCCACAAACTCTATAGTACAATATCTCAAAAAAAAACCCTAGAGTTTATCATTGTCATATGTAATCACTTTCCTGACTTAAATAAACTCACATATGAGAATTTGATGTATTTGAAACGAATTCTAATATAAATCTCCAATATTTTGGTGTGAAAAAAATCCAACATGAAAGAATCAAACTTTTTTAAAAGGTCCTTGTAGATCATCTTGGATTATCCGAATCCGGATTGCAATTGTGATTGTAATAATCTAGATTATGGTTCATAATAATTTAGGTTGTTTGTATCCCTAGATTATAGGTGTTGGATTACATGATTTGGTCTTTATTGAGCACTTATAATAAGCTATATTAACAAGTTTTAAATGGGCTATAAAATTCCAATAATTTGTCTAAGATGAATTATCAATTGTATAATTATACATATATCGTGTGTGGACTAGAGATTATTTTATTAAATTTACTATGATCCAAAAGGATTCAAATAAGCCTTTAAATAGAACTCCATCATCCTCAAAATAAGTGACGATATGGTATTCATGTCATTCAAACTTGCTAAAGTTTAACTAGATTTATAGAAAATATTAGTAATATTTATATCTTTAAATAAGTTTAATATGAGAATAGATTCAACGATCTACCTAATGATATCAATTATATATTGTAAAATATTACTAATATATTTAGTTAAAGTTAAAAGCTTTTGACTCTTAATAAACGAGAATGACACTTATTTTAAGACAGAGGGAGTATTTGTGTTTAAAAAAGGGTGCATTTATGACTTTATCCTAATCTGAGCTATCTTTTAAGTTATCAAATTTTATAAAGAAAGGTAACATTAATATTGATGATACAAAATAAGTAGTATATTAGATTAATTATAATATATTTTTAATTATACTTATATCCGCTAAAATATTGATACTTTTCTTTGTATAAACATGACCAAAGTAGGAGTGCGCTCTCTTTTTTTTTTTTTCATGACACAATACTTTTTTTTTAGTTTCATGGCACAACACTAACTTAACACGATTGGGTCCCGAGGGCCGAGGTACCATACCATAGCTTTCACCGGTGAAACGTCGCGGCTCGGATGAGCTCGCCGTATTGACACCGGCCAGCACTCGTCGATCATGTGATCCACACGACGAACCAAGGGCTACCGAGCGCAACGCAACTAACCGTGCAGCCTACTCATGAATGCGCAACAGTTGCGGGCACGCTCGGTGACGAAGGGGGACAGTGACACCTCAGACTTGGGAGCCGCGCGCACCGGCGGCATACGCGACGCCAAGTGCGCCGGCGGTTGCCGTGGTGGCATCAGAATCAGAACAAGAAGCCGGCAAGCGCATATCAATAGCCCGCTCGTCCTCGTCGCCGTCGGGGCGAAATGCGATGGTCGTGGCCGTTGTTTTCGCGTTTCTCTTGAAGCAAACGCTAAACCAACCGCTCACCCGCCGCAGCCCCACGAACGGACTGCGCTCTTGACTCTCCTATGGCGACCGGCGAGGCCGGACGGACGGACGCGTAGGTTCTCAACGACGGTGAGGTCATCGAGCACCGAGGTGCGGAACACGTGCACCCTTCTCGAGCAAGAGAGAGAGAGAGAGAGAGAACGGGAAAGCGAAAGGCAAAATGATGGGCAACGTTTTTCTGATAGTGGTTTGATGTAACTTTCAGGGGCACGGGGAATCAAAGATCAGGATGCGCGAAGATTTCTTTTTGTCGATGCGATATGGAGTGCGTGAGGATCTGGTTCCGAATTGAGAACGGCTCGAGAGAGAGAGAGAGCGCGAATGCTCCAATGATCGCACAGAAGGAAAAAGACGGGATTTTTTTTTTATTTTATTGAGATCTCTTTTTTGTTTGGGCATTCTGTAGTGTACAACTTCTTTGCCGTGAATGGCAAGCAGTTGCTGAGAGAACCATATACAACACTGGAACTAGAACAAACGAGATGCGACCTCGTTGTCTTGTACGTAGTACAAATGACTTGCCGGTAACGGCAGGCATAATTTTGCACATATCAAATACTGAAACATTATCCTCTGCCACTATACACAGCCGTTCTGCTTCTACATGGGGTGCTGTCCATGCTTAGCAGTGCAGATACAGTCACAATCAGAATAAAGTTATTCAATACAGCAACGGCCTCAACTAACAGTGGTTTCTCATCCAGGAACTATCAACCATAAAAAACATCAGGCATTCATTTAGCTGATGTCAAAGAAGAAAATATTCATTTAGCTATTGTTTAGGTTAATGGATGACAGATGAGACCATTAAATCAGTCTATAAACAACATTAACTAAAGATCTACCGAATAACCACCACCGAGAAATCTTTAAATTCCCAGCAGCTGGATTTGACAATGGTGGTGGTTTAGCTGATTACAACGGCAAAAACGTCATTTATCACAATGCAACCACCATCAAGTTACAAACTTATTAGTTTTCCCAGAAATAGAACAAAAATAACGTTAAGCTGCACCATTTTCAGCAGACTAGAGGTGCATACTGTTTGAGAAACATGTGGTGGTTGTTAAACTTTAAATGATCATTGCTGAACACGTACAACCAGAGTCTGAAATGTATCATGAAGTTTCATTTATAACCAACCGTATTTTCAGAGAACAAGAGCCACAGCCCAGAACAACAGAAGCTGGTGCAGAATCAGAATCAGACGCCTGCAGTTCTACTTCTCCATCTCCACTGACGAAAATTCCCATCCCACTAAGTTCACACGAATTGATGGAAAAATAATCACCACACCTGCATGGATACAACAGCTCTAGAGTACCAGCAGTGCTCTCGATGATCATATCCCCAACTTCGATTTCAGACGCAATGATCTCAATGTTCTGTCTGGATGATTGCAGCTGCTTATCATACTCTGCTCTAGATGTAGGATGGCGTAGGATTTCCCATGCTTTCTGCACACTAAAAAATTCTTGTTGCTCACTGGAAAGCACAGATGCCTCAAGAGTTGTCTGTGCTTTGTCAGGGTGTGTGTTCAGAGCAGCAGACCTGTATGCTGCACGAATTTCATCATATGTAGCATCTTCACTCACAGATAAAACCTCATACAAGGTTTTCTGAACAGGAGATATTGCTGCTTAGAACCATAGTGGAAGCTCGACCACTGTATGAGGGGTAAAAAAAAAAGGTAAGTACAAAATATACCCAACAAATCTTGATTCTCGAATGTAATATATGCCTAAACAATTCTTTGTGGCGATAACATTGCAAGTCAAGTCAACATAAAGCAATGTGTGTTATCTTATTTTATTGCAGATTTTTAAATCCAAGGAAAACTCTTTTTATCAGGGAAACAGATCTTGGTTTGAACCAACAAATGCGCCATCTATTTATATTTGGTCCATCTCTGCCGAGATCAGTGTTAGCTGTTAGGTTGTCGTTCTGGAGATATTCACAAAGAACGGATGGAGAAGCAATAATAGAATTTCCATGTGATTTTTTTTTTTCCTTCCATTTAGTATTGTCGTTTCCCTTATTCTTGATTAGCAATTGAGCTAAAAACTTGTTAGATTTGGCTCTGTGCGATGGTAGAGGCTGGAACTTTTCCATTTTCTAAAACACAAATGCACCATCTATTTATATTTTGTCCATCTCTGCTGAGATCAGTGTTACAAAGACGTATCTCTATAACACGAATTTGCAGGAAAACCTCTGGCCTGCCATTGAGCCACATCACGTTGTTTTTTCCTTGCCACCAGATTTTGATCAGACCATCCAAATACAGAAATTCCAGAATCTGCATGTCACGCCGCCCGCCTGGGACCTTCCTCAGTTTACCTCTGCTCTCCACCTGCCTCGCCAGCCACCACCCATGCAGCCACACCTTTCTCCACCTACCACGCCACCCACTCAGCCCTCTGCCTCCCTGTGATCCAGCCGAGGTGCTCAGGGAGAACGTGCTCGTGCGTGAGGACGCCACAGCCACTCACCACTAATGAACATCTGGGGACTGCTCTAGCGCCTGGACTCTGCTAAAGTAGTGCCGTGCCATCCTATATCGACCGCACGGCCATCCTCGTGGCAAGGATTACAGGCCAGTCCACGCCGTCCAATTCCTCGAGACACTCACGTCCATGGCAACCTGTAATGTTTCTCATGTTTGATGCATGTAACATGTTCAACATAACGATTTACCCACTTTGGTGATGTTCTGTGGTCACAATCCACCTGTAGTTCACATCCCACCTTCAAGCAACATCGTGACAACATGTGTCAGCAAGAAATTATTTTGGTAGAATTGTTTACCGGGTTCTGGAATACAGGGCCTCTGCGGTGGTGACTGTGGTCACTGGCCAGCGTAGGATTACATACCTAGTCTGGGCATCTGGCACTAACACTAAATCTTCTCATGGAAAGTAATTCTGATTTGGGGTCAATCAGCACATGAAGTTCGATGGCTCTGCTAGTGTCTATTCTATTCTATTCTGAAACTGATTATTATTAGTACAAATGGCTGCCGAGTTCCGGAATACAGGGCCTCTGTGGTGGTGACTGTGGTCACTGATCAGTGTAGGATTACATACCTAGTCTGGGCATCTGGCACTAACAATAAATCTTCTCATGGAAAGTAATTCTGATTTGGGTCAATCAGTATATGGAGTTAGATGGCTCTGCCAGTGTCTATTCTATTCTGAAACTGTTTAGTTGCATGAATACCATTAAAGTATTTGCTCATTGGTATTCAGATTCATTTCACCATATGCCTTTCCAAGAAATAATTCTTTTAATGTATGGATCTCAAAAACAAACTGTTCCTTTTCCTATGGATGAGTGCTTGTACCAAAATAATGTGGAAGGTAGCTAAAATGTATTCCTTAAATCTGGTTACCTTTATTTAGTGCACACTAACAACTCCGTTGTTATATAGTAGTGATACATTGAATGACATGACAGTGCTATCCCTTTTGAAGGAGTGTTGCACAAGTTTGAGGAATGTATTAGATTTAGCATACTACTGAAAAAGAAGCAAGGAGGAACACCAATATTGTAGCATTTGTTACTTAGTAACTTACTGCGCGGCAGGTACATCTGTATCACATATCAAACCTCTCCTGATATTGTAGAACCACAACAAGGAGACAAGGAGTCAAGGACCTTGACTTGATAATAGGTTGGCAACATAAGCTCACTATAGGTTGTTAATATCTTTCAGTATCTCTCAAGTTGCTGCAAGTGAAACCTTATTGCAGATTTTTCTTAAAGTGCTCCTTTTTAATGAAAATCCCATTTGCAAAGACAAACATCCACAAGCTGGATCACATCAAGGATGGAGCGGCAAAGTCATGCCAGTAGAAGAGACAGAATTAATTCCCAAAACCATTTGATATGCAGCCAGCCACCAGATGTCAAGCTTCGGTACAAGGGTTCTTTCACAAAATTCAAACTTGGCGGAATAGCCAACTTCGTCCCCGAACTACCGAAATTACGAAAACGACCGTTTTAGTCCTCAAACTTTCACAGCCGGCTCAATTTCGCCCCTAAACTATGAAAACGATTCAAACTTTTTCAAGCTTCCGGCTCAATTCCGTCCCCTCGATCCGATGTGGAATGTGGGTCGCCTCGCCATCGCCATCAGCTAGAATCAAAAAGCCTGCAAATCGATTTATTCTTATTCCAACCGGTTGCAACTAGTTATAACTCTTCAATATAATATCCGATGAAGATGATTTTTTATAAAAATTATAGATCTCGATAAGATCTACAACTTTCTAGTTTTAATGTTTTTTATTTGAGAACGTTAAGATGCTCAAAAAGTTAATATAAAATTTTATCTTGAAATTAGAAAACCACTTTTAAAAACGGTATAAAAAATATAAAAAATATATTCATTTAACTCCTTGCAAAAAATATATTAATTTTCTAATGCGGGTAGAATAAAAACGTGATTATTATGGTGCTACAATTTTTAACACATTATTTTGAAGCGATATATCTATAAAAAAATATATTAATTTTCTAACATTATTATGGTGCTAAAATTTTATATTAACTTTTTGAGCATCTTAGCATCCTCAAATAAAAAATTAAGTTGTAAATCTTGTCGAGATCTACAATTTTTATAAAAATTCATCTTAATCGAATGTTGTATTGAAGAGTTACAACTAGTTGCAACTAGTTGGAATAAGAATAAATCGGGTTGCAAGCTTTCAGGGTTCCAGAAATGATGAGGTGAGCCAGCGTGGCACCATGAGCCGCCTACAAAATTTTGAGGACGATAATAGTCATAGTTTAGGGAAGAAATTGAGGCGGCTATTTTGAGGACTAGAACTTCAACCAAACCTTTTTGGTGATAGTTCGAGGACCAATTTGGGTATTCCGCCTTCAAACTTTATCTTAAAACCTATTGGTAGGGTAGAATAAACCATCCGACATTCAACCATGTGGACATGTGGTCATGATCATGTGAGTATAACTGTATATTTCAGGTTTTTCGTCTAAAACCATGACACGACTAATATTAGTATGAAATTTACTTGAACCAGAAGAGCAACTACATTCTTTTAAGCAAATAGACTTGCTAAGATCAAACCATCAAGGTTGACAGAAGATTGGATCGGGGATTGGCCCGATTGGGGATCACCTTTACCTTTGGAGGAGTGAGAACTCGGGTGAAGCCGTGAAGGTGTAGCGCCTCCCCAACTCGAGTTCGTCGCCGTCTTGGGGGCACGAGGTGAGCCGCGAGCGCCGAGCGAAGGGGCGACCAGGAGAAGGGGGAGTGGCCGAGCGGGGAGGTTGGGAGATGGGAGAGGGTTTCGCCGGACTGCAGGAACTGGGAGAGGGTCGCAGATTCGCCTCGCACCCTCGCGGCCTCGCCTGCGGACGGGAGAAGGGGAATAGGGGCAGGGAAAGCAGCCGCCGCCGACACAGAGAGTCAAGAGACGGGGGGAGAGGGCGAACGGTAGCTGTGTGCTGCGTCCAGTGCGCTGCGGCTGGGATAGCTAGCAACAATTGGTGAAAGTTAGCCAAGAAGAAAGGCCCGATACATTTCTCTGTCATACACATATCTCCCTCACCTCTTCAAATAAATCAATTCAAACTAAAAAATAACAACATTTTTTGAAAGTACATTCCATGTCATAAGCCATTCATAAGCCTGTTTTTCCTAAAATTTCAGTCATAATTTAACTTAAAACAACTCTAGTAAATAGAAACATAAGAGCAACTCAAACAGTTTCCCATCTCAGGTTGTCATCTTTAATTTTTTTTGACAAAAATAGAAAAAAAAAACCTTCTTCAACAGTTCCCCATACCAGGTTGCTATTTATCCCAAGTTGAGAAAAAAACCTCCAGGCGCGCATATATACACGCTCGACTTCACGGACGCATCCATCCATATTAGAAGAGGTGAAAGGGCATAAACATAATTTTGTTTCAGCCTTAGGGTTCCTGATGTAAGTTTTTAAGAGGTGAAAGGATATAAACATAATTTTATTTCTGTCTCAGGGTTCCCGATGTAAGTTTGATTATACCAAACTATTGGAGAGAGACTTTTTTCACTTGACTTGCATTTTAGAGACTTGTCAAATCATAAGATTTGTCAAATAAATTTTGGCAAACTCTTGGAGATGCTCGGTTTTAACTATACATATCTGTCATTTTTTGTTTCACAAGAAATATATAATATAAACTTTGAAAAAATTAAAAAATATTAATATTGATGGCATATAATTCATATTATTAGAAAGATCTTTAAATCTGGTTTTTTAATAAATTTATTTGGAGATACAAATAAAGAGCATCTCCAACAACTCCTCAAATGAGGTTGCTATTCTTATTAATTTAACAAAAATACAAAAATCTCTCTCCAATAACTCCTCAAACCAACTTGTTATTTATCCCAAGTTGATATTCACGGGGGCTTCGCGCCTCTATATCTCCACGCGGGTGGAAAGAACTTGCTATCGTGCTTTGGCCGAGAGAAGTTAGTGGGGCTCTTCGTTTCTTAGCGGGGCTCTTCGTTTCTTAGCGGGGCTCTTCGCTCATTTAGCGGGACTTTTCGTTTCTTAAGCGGCTCTTCGTGGGCCTCTTCATTCATTAGCGGGCTTCTTCATTCATTGGCGGGCTCTTTTTTTGACAAGTGAGTTTTAAGGAGTTGTTGGAGATAAGTCTTTTTTCACTTGCCAAACAAATTAGCAACTTGCTAAAACTCAAGATTTAGCAAGTCGGTTTTTAAGGAGTTATTGGAGATGCTTTTCTATGAAATTAAATTAAATTTGTGCCACATATATTTTTTTATCCATGATAATTATTGTGGGATGAAGGAAGTACTATTCCATACTCATATTAGTTGATGTTTTGGATAAGGTTTGAGTCAAACATTGAAACATAAATTATGAATAACTTTTAAAATATTTAGTTTGAAAAGGTGAAACTTATATGTATAGATTCACCTTAGAACATAGAACACACATTTATAAAAATAATTTTATTTTTTTTTTTTTTTTTATATATTTTTTAATAAAAAATAATAGATAAAATTATGTTTTTAAGACCGTGTCCTTTATCCAAAACGTCAACTAATATGAGTATAGAGGGAGTACTTGATAATCTAGTGTTTGATTGATTGTCAATTTGTATTATATGTTGCGGGGCTTTTATTGTTTCCTTTAGGCAACGTGCTTTTACAGAAGTCTAAGTGGATTCTGAACTACTCTGTGAACTCGACGTAACAATTTTTGAGCTAACCTATGATTTTTCTTCACTTTTCATAAAGATAATAAAATAAAATAACTGGATGACGTCAGGGAAATATCTATCATAACAGGACGAGGAGAGCGCACGTCGGCGGCCCATGGGATTGGTCCGTACTAGCAACCACCGACCAGTGATACCCCCGTTCGGCGCGGTACATTCCCACAAGATTCCGTTCACGTTCAGTCGTCGTTCCCGGAAAAAATTGGGTGCACCCTTCACCGTTCGCGTGCTCCCCCAGCTGGATCGCCACGTGCGCTCCGACGGAAAGTAAACAGGCACACGGCTGCCCGTCGATCCTGGCTGGTCCCTCTTCTTCCTTGGTCCAGAACGTGAACGTTGCTAGGCATGAACAGGCGACTACTACTGCTGCTCGCATGGAGGGAAGGGAGAGGGTCTGGCTGGGGTCCGGCCAGCCAGTGGCGCGGCGGCGCCCGCCCTCCGGCGTGGAGGATGGGCCTGGCCGCACGGTCTCCCTGCCTGCTCGACCGTGCACGCGGGCAGGGGCGAGGGCCGGGGACGCACGGAGCGCGAGGTCGAGCGCCGGATGGGGCCAAGTTTGATGGTAGCGCGAGGCTCGGAGCAGCCATGGGAGGAGGATGGGCAGCAAAAACGAGATTTTTCATATAAATTATAAAATAAAACACGGATTCGCGCAAATGAATATTATCGAAATATCTACCTCTTGGTGGTGGCAGTTTTCATCGGAGATAAAATAAGTCGGCGATGACGTGCAACCGCCGCACTGGTCTAAATTCGATCAATTTACAGCGCGGCATTGGCGGAATTTTTGGGAAAACGAGTTGCGCTGATGAGAATCGACGAGCCGAGCCGTGTGCCTGTCTGGCTTTCCATCGGAGCGTCGCTTCGCGCAGCCGTACGATGCAGGGGCTGTGCACGTGGCATCTATCCAAAAGGGGAGCACGCGCAGCGCGATGTACCCAGGGTGCACCCAATTTTTCTCCTCGTTCCCGGCGTACTAGCTGCTGCTGGCTGGTCCTGTAGAAACAGACTAGCTGAACAGGCGGGCCACCGCAGCAGGTCCACAGCCGTACACCCGAGGGGCGCGCGCGGGGGCGGGGCGTGAGAGCTCTCTCCACGTCTCCACGACCACGACCACCGCGCAGCAAACGTGGCACGGCGAACCTCGGGCTCGGGCCACTCGACCGACGGCATCCACCGCGCGCCCAGGGACCATCCACAGGTTGCCGGACGGTTCACGGAGCACACACAGGCACACAGCACGCGAGCGCGGCGCGCCCACTCCGGTCCACCCATCAACCAACCAACCCCACCTCGCCGCACTCGGCGCTCGGCAGCAGCCTGGCGCACCAAGTACAGCCGTGGCTGACAGCGCACAGGGCCGCCAAACCCCGGCGCCGGCCGACACGTACCGACGACGTACTGTACGCCCAACCCCGGCGGCTGCACACTTTTTCCCGTCCCGTCCCGTCCGTGCAGTGGTAGGCAAGCTGCTCCGAGGGAATCTTCTCTCGCTCCAGCTGCACGGCCCACCGACCCAGAGAGTCCAGACCCCCACCGGAGGCGAGCGACTAGCATAAGTAACCGCGGGGTTTCCGCGCCGTTTCTCACCTACTAATCCCTATCGTTATCTCCTCCCACCCGGACGCTGCCCGTAACACCCAACAGTCCCTCATCACCGCCCACACGCACCGCCCGAGACCGAGAGAGAGACCACCTCTGCTCGAGACACAGACTACAGGAGCGAGAGCCAGCGAGCGCGACGAAGCATACAAGTATGGCCGCCGCCGCCGCCACGGTGCCGAGATGCAGCAAGCGCGAGGGCGACATTGCGGGCGCCGGCACGTCAGTCTCCCTCCCTCTCTGACCTCCTCTACGGCTCTACATTCGTGTGCTTCTCCTCCAGAAAGCAGCGGAGCTGAGCTGAGCAAAGCCAAGCGGCGCAGCTCAGCTGTGCACGGGCTCCATCTCGTGTGCTTACACAATCATTTGTGTTGCCGCAGGCCGAAGAAGGGAAAGACAGCAGGGAGGTCGTCCCCGCCGGCGGAGGAGGTCGAGGCGTTCCTCGCCGCCGCGGAGAGCGACATGGCGCGGCGCTTCGCTGTCAAGTGAGTATATAGTATGGTGACACTGACACTGCGCCTCGGCCTCTCGATCAGCTCCTCCTCCCCGGCTTCCCCCTCTGCGCGAGCTCCTCCTACAAACCTTTCCGTGGTTCCATTTTATTTATAGCTACTAGCAGCAGTACAGCCATGGGCCGTGGGCCTGTGCGGCTTTCTGCTCAAGTCTGAAGCTGCCAGTGTGGTTACTTCCGCCACACCTGCAGTACAAGACAGCTCTAGAAAACACAGTACATTCTTAGAAAAAAGAGAAAAATCTTCAAAAAAAAAAAAAATAAAATAGAGTACTCCTGTAGTACCAAATGAAGTTACTGTGCCCTGCCCGCTCTCTGTTTCTGCTGAGATGAGTAAACTTACGACGTGCGGCTTCCGGTGCCGCTAAACAAACGCAGCTTTTTGGGATCATGACATGAGATGGCCTCCAACTTGACACTGGGGCCTTTTCGCGTTGGCACAGGCTGTGAAGCTTTCTTTCCATATAGGCCAATAGCCTTTTCTTTTTCTGCTTCCTTTTTCATTTTATTTTACTCCCCTGTTTCAAAAACCCAAATTCACTTCGTCGTCTCTGCAGCGTCTGTCCACCTCCTTTTGCCGAATCTGAATACGCTGCTCACAACTTCACATGTTGGCAGTGCGTGCGTCGTTAACCAGTGTGTAACATTTGGGATCTTTTTTGGCCGTGTTCAAGGTACAACTATGACGTCGTCAAGGACGCTCCCATGGACGGCCGCTACGAGTGGGTCCGTGTGGGCCCATGACACGATCCCGCAACGGCCAGCCAGTCGTCAACTGTCAGATCCGAAAGGTCGCCTCGTGTCCCTCTTCTGTCTTTATTTCTCTTGTAGTAAAAGCTGTGCTTACCGTGTAATAACGCTTCCCTTAGCTGTAATTATTATGCTCACGAGATGGATGGCTAATCATGTGAACAAGGCTCAACCTGGACGTTGTTTCGCTTGTAACTTTAGTGCATGTGTGGTTAACATGTCCTTGTGTGTTGTAGTCCAGAAAGGAAAAATTGTAACTTGTCACTGTTTCATTTGTCGGTTCTCCGTTCATACATCAATGAAACAAATATTCAGGAAGGCCCACAAAAGACTACCTGAAGAGTGAAGAATTCGTCTCCTCTCGTAAAACTGTAATGGTTTGTTCGATACATAAATATCCATATAAAGTTCACAGAAACAATTCAAAACCCCGTCGGAGACCAATTCAAAACCCCGTCGGAAACCGAGAATAATATTCACTGAAGTTTCATTTTATTTATATAAAAAAAAAAATTCACAACTGAGCAGAGGACTTTATTTATTTAAACAGTCACCTGTCTTATTCTATTTCCTTCCCATTTTCGCCCGTCTTACTCACATGCCTTGCAAACTCGGACAAGCGAGCTCTGCAAGTCCGAACATACAGCGTAACTCTGCGCACCAGTACCCAAGATACAGCTTAGCAATAACAAGGGTTCTTCCAGACATAATAAATCTGAAGAAGAATCTTCTGCTGAACTTGCAGCCCATATGCGCCAAAGTACCAATTATAGCTTAGCAAGGGTCTGGCCATAGGATGGATCGATGCAAACGACGACCTGAGAAGATAACATTGAAAATTGCAAGTTGCTTTACCACATCAATAATAGGTTCATCTGTTGTTATAAACTATATTGTTAGGCTTGTACAGTAGAAACCGCCGTACCTTGCCAACACTCCTGCCAGAATGGAGGTATTCTACTGCATCCGCCACGGAAGCAACACCCATGAATTTCTTGGGGTCAATGAAAACCTGTTATATGCAGCGAACAGTAAGTTTAAGTTCGAAAACATAAGACGAGTATGGTTTCACAAAAACAACGGATAGAGAAATGTCATGGTTTTGCATGAAGAAAGGAACCATTGCTCGTTGTAGCAAGAGAGGTACAAATGTGAACCATACCTTTAGCTTTCCAGAAGCATAAAGGTTAAACAGTTTTTCAAGATGATCTTGCCACAGGTGAGCATATTGAATCAGGAAAAATCCAGCCTGAAATTAGAAAGATAAGATCTCATAATTTTAAGCCTTCATCTATCCTTGCAGTGGTTTTAAAAGGACTTCTTTTTCAAGATCTGGTTTGTGGTAGTTAGCGAGAAGAATCCTTCTAGATTCAGTGCGTGAATAACTATGGTCTGTGTAAAAACCTCAGGGTCTGTCCCAATTAATGCGAAGTACATGCATGCAGATTTGAGCAAATCATTATGACTAACAAACGTCACTTTTTTTGAAACGACAATGCCACTTTGTCAACAATTATTAAGTAGGAGTGACAAACAACATACTAAGGTCAGTGCATTCATATTCAGTTCTGGACTTCTTCAGCTCGCACATACCACAGTCTGACTTTTCCCAAGAATCTTCTCACATAGTCCAGTGTAATTCTGTGGCTTCCAACCTTCCTCTCCTTGATACTGAAAACATATAAAACATTATTCACTACCAACTAATATATTTTCCGCTGATAAATTATTTAGGCTACTTCCAACACAGACTCAGGTAACTGTAAGCATGATCACAATAGATCAATAGCCTTTCCTAGGAACAGATGGTATAAGCCCAAAGCATGTTCATTAACTGCGCCAGATGAAAATTGTGCGATTTCTAAAGCACCTGTAGTGTAGTCACTATCACTTTGTGGAGATCAGACCCTCAACTCCTCAGTGCTTTTAATATGTATTTTTTTATTCAGTGAATCACATAATAATTTTGACTTATTCTGTATTACCCACTGGAGTCACCAATTAGAGGCAGAGCATATGATAAATCGATGAATGCATACAGAGCATGCCAAAATTAGAGCATGCCAAAATTCAAAAGTTTTCTTTGAACGCACAAAATTCAAAAGTATACCTGAGAGATCATACCAATTACAATGAGACGCCCATAGACTGCTAGGGCATTCAGACACACATCAAACGTTTCTCCACCTACTGATTCATATATGATATCGACACCTCTTGGAAACTCTTTCTTCAGAACCTGGAATCAAGCATTAGAACAGTCCTTATTGAGCAGTACTCTGACTGACTATATATTCTATATATATATGGATTTGAGTATAAATGTGAATATGTAATTCAATCATGCTCAAGAAAAAATCATGCACTACACATGGTCAAAGGTCATTCATGGTAACGTTAGGATTTTATCCTGCTACCTGTAAGGGGATAAACCAGACAACATAAATTACACTAGAATACCAATTTTATCAGCACAGAAAGGAACCAAAAGAAATGTTATCAAACTTAAACATTTGAAATATAAACAACAAATTTTGCATTATAAACAGCTGGAGTATGAAAGATAAATATGAAAGGATGGAACAAAAACTTACATCTTTGATCTTTTCACTTTGGTAGTTGATAACTCGATCAACTCCTAAGGAAGTCAGAAATGTAGATTTACTTTCACCTCCACATGTGGCTACAACCTTGTTTCCTGCTAATTTTGCAAGCTGCATATTCAAAATAAAAGGACATTTAGACTTCAAAGTCTGACATTTTCTTAAAAATAGAGAACCATAAATGCAAAAGGAGAAGAACAGAATACAATAAAGTTACCTGTATCCTCCAAATATCATGTTGAATGCAGCAAAAAGATAATGCAAATGGCCAGAACATGATCCTAAGAATTAATTAACTAGGAAAGATGTTTACCAGCTTTTGATACAGTTAACATGTGCAAATTCAAAAAATAATGCAGAGCACATAACTGCACCACCTTTAATAAACTACTGAAGTAGACAAGCAATGGAGCATTACATAAAACAGGCATAATCATAGTTCATAAGTGTCATCAGCTCACCTGAACAGCAAATTGTCCTGTTCCACCAGCAGCTGCAGTGACTAAAACAACCTGCCCAGATGTCATTTGACCAGCCTAATGGAAGAAATGCAGAATAAAGAATCCATATAAGCAAGGAAGAAAATTATATCTTCAGACTTAGAATTTGAATCTTGTGTCACAATAGAGCTCAAAATACATGGCATATGCCAAATAGTGGGAAAAACATACAAATCTGAAGAAAAACAGAACCTTTTCAAGGGCGATGGATGCAGTCAATCCTGATGTTAGCATAGCAACCACCTCTGGGTCTGGTCTTGGTACTGGAATAAGACTTTTGGCTGGAATCTTCCATCAGAAAGATATATAAAGCAAAAAAATATGTTATTGTCAGCAGTAATGGTATCCAAAACACAAGAGGTTAGAGAAGATCTCACTCAACGGATGATAAAGGTCACAGGTTGGTAGGTAATTTATCTTAAAAGCTAAATACATGATACTTGTCATGGTGTGGCACTTAGGTACTTAGGTCGATGAACTCTAAAAACACATTTTTGGGTCATTAACTTGTCAACGGTTGCATCTAGATACATGCTCGCCAACCTCGACACTGAACCGTGGGGTCCACAGGGAGGGAGCATCTAGATCCATGCTCGCCAACCTCGACACTGAACTGTGGGGTCCACAGGGGGAGAGAGAGAGAGAGAGAGAGAGAGAGAGAGAGAGAGAGAGAGAGCAGGAAGGAAGAAGAGAAACAAGGTGTGCATGACACTTTGATCCCATGGGCCAGTGTCAACATCAGCAAACCACCTTTTTGTTTTTGAGAATACATCAACACACCACATAGGTTGCTAGGTGCTGACATGGGCAACATTGTGAGTTGTGACATCCGGCCCTATTTGGATTTGGCCCATAGTGGCTCATGTGTATATTGATGTGAGGTTGTGGGGGGTTTAGTGCCACCTTGGTTGTTGAGGTTGGGATAGACCAGCATATAAGCCTTGTAGAGTCTATATCACCATTTCCGGGTCAACCCTTTTACGCGAAGTGGGACAAAAGCGTAAATGGGCTAGGGACAAAAGCATGAAATGGATCTAGTTTGGATTTTAGGTGTGGTTTAGACCCACAGTGGACCATTGGATAATTCTAATGATCGAGAGATGCATTCTCATAGATCGTCTAAGCCTATGTGGCATTTTTCATGGACTGCTACCATATTAAACTACTTCCTCTGTCCCAAATTATAAGACGTTTTGACATTTCTAGATTCATAGGTTTTACTACATTTCTAGATTCATAGGTTTTCTAATGATCGAGAGATGCATTCTCATAGATCGTCGTGGGCCTATGTGGCATAATGTGACACTTCATGGACTGCTACCATATTAAACTACTTCCTCTGTCCCAAATTATAAGATGTTTTGACATTTCTAGATTCATAGGTTTTACTACATTTCTAGATTCATAGGTTTTACTACGTATCAAGACATAACATATATCTAGGTGCATAGCAAAAGCTATGAATCTAGAATAGCCAAAACATCCTATAATTTGGAATGGTGGATATTAATTAAAAAGGAAAAGATTTTGTTGTTATTGTTGGTTCTATAACACAAGATTTTCTATGTATTTGTGTGTATACAGAGGATTCTATGCTCATATGGCCTTTTCATAGTTTAGTGATCATTTCAAAAGTTTGCATCTAGAATCTAGGTTTTAATATTGGTTTGTTTGGTTGCATGCATCAGACTGTATCCATGCTTGTGCAGTGTAGTTACCCATGTTTGGTTGTCTGTAGAGGCTCTTATGCAGGTTTGTATAGTGCTCAAAGTAAGTCCAATGCAACATTACCTAGTAAGACAGATTTGGTTGTTTAAGCAATGCAAATTTGCACAAGCCAATAGGACACACATAAATAAAATCTTCTCAACCCCACACCCACCTCTACGAGAGCATTACACAATGTAAGCAACAAAACACAATCTTAACAAACGCAGGTTGCATGTGCAGGACAACCAAACCAAAACATTACATATATTTATGCTGTCTTAGGTTGCACTGCATAAGGTCTAATGAAGGATAAGGTTAATGCAAGCAGCCAATCACACCCATAGTTATTTGCAAGTAGTAATAGCTCAAAAGATCATTTATTCAATATTTGTTGCAATGCTTGGTACCATGCTAGTTGGGTAATAACAGAAGAGGCATAGAAAGCAGTACCAACATGAATTCAGCATAACTTCCAAAAGTCATAAGGGCCACAGGAGTGCCAACATTGATATGTTTCACCGAATCTCCAACAGAAGCAACAATTCCCACGGCCTGCATTTATGTTTTGAAAGACAAAATCTGGCAAAACTTGAATGGCAATGAAAACTCCAATAAAATGTCGTAAGCAATCGATGCAAGTATGCATAACTTAGATGTGTTAATTGGCAAAAAGAACAGACGGAGCATGGAATTATGAAAAGCACCAGTTACCTCAAAACCAGTGTCAAATGGAAGGTGTGAAGCAGCTTCTTTAGCATTAACACTGAAATAACGACCAGAACTGAAGTTTACCTGAAATCATTAACATCTTCTGATGGTTAAGCAATGGGGAACAAAAAACTAGAAAATCAAAATACAAATGCAAGAACTTACATCACTAGCATTTACACCAGCATATATAATTTTAACTAGAGCATTGTGTGGTTCAATGGGTAAACTCAGGCGCACACGCTCAAGCCTTGTAGCATTCCGGAAATTATGACTGAGTGTGTGAACAACCCTACAAAAGCATCATAAAGATATGTAAGAACTGACAGGATGCTGGTCATTAGGAATATAGTTAGCTACATACTATAAAATGGATCAGTTATAGGTGTTACAATACCTCTAAAACATATAAAAATGATTAGTTATTATAGGCAATACTTTTACATAGATTCCTGGAACTACATTCATATCATGTGCCATGTTCTTGAAAAGAAGGGTTCAAGAAGTAAACTTCCATGGTAATCCATATTTTGTTCTGGATGTAACAAAAATGAAATATAGCAGTGAATAAATGCTCCGCTATTTAGCCTGACATTCCACTAGTAACTGTCAACCCAAGAGGTATAAAAATGCTGAAAGAACAGAAACAGGAAAATTCCATAGCTTAAAAAGGAACAGAAATCAGAACATCAGAGTATATCCTTCACCAACAATCCCTGGGTGCAGAACAAGTACATTCAACAAGCTGTATTAGAACAATATAAATCAAATGTAGCAGGACTACTTACATCTTCTGAAAGTATTCAGATACTTGGATACCAGGAAATTCAACAAGCTATGTTAGAATAATATAGATCAAACGTAGCAGGATTACTTACATCTTCTGAAAGTATTCAGGTGCTTGGATACTAGGGAATCTATTCTTTACTAATTTCTTTTTTGATTTCGAGGAATAAACAAGGTATTTTTTTTCTTTTTCTGATGTTGGCCAGTAAACCATCCCTTTACGTTTAGATATCCAAAGGCAAGCACCAGCCTTGCTCTCATCTTCTATAAGCTCAAATGCACCTAATTCAAATAAAAAGGGGTTCTTTTCAGGTAAAAGGGAAAAGGAAAGACATCATCCTTTTTTTAATTGTACATGCAAGAAACATCATGTGAAAGAGATATACACCACATGGACATTCATAAAGACTGACACTTATGCTTGCATAGTTTTGTTGCTTGGGTTCATGAATTTGAGGGCTGCATTTATACAAGGAAATCAAGGGAGGTCAAAAACATACCTACCTGGAACGGATGGTTGGCCTACCCAAATTGACCCATAGGCAGGAAAATAATGTAACATAACAGTTCAACTTTTTATTCATGGCAAATTGTTAACCTACATCTCAAATTTGGAGACCATGCTGCAATTTAGGAATCAATTTATGATATACATATTTCACATAACATACATGAATGCCCGAATTTTGAGGTCATCATTTAAAGCAGCCCATCTCAACTGAACATTAGCACGGTTCATCTAAGATTCAATGTTAAGTTGGTAACCAGTTGTAATCATGACATGACTATAACAAGAAAAAACTAGGCAATAAAGTAAAACCAATAATTGCCCCTTTGTCCATCCATGTAAGATGTATTTTTACTAGGGGAAAGTCAAATTGTACAAGGTTTGACCAACAGTTAATCAAATCAAGTTATATGAATTTTCACTTGCTAGTGTATAAAAGTTGTACCAAAATAGATTTGTACTCAAAGTGTTGTACTTTTTTAAGATGGTGTTGATTTTATAACAGCTGGCAATACATTTTAAAGAAATAGGAGTCCAGATCTACTTTGGAAGACTTTTCCCTGCCAAATTATATTCTACATTGATGGACAGAGGGACTACAACTTAACTAGGCGAGAAATAGCTTACCATTAACAACATCCTCCACCTTCAAAAATCCACCAAGCGCATCCACAAGTACACGATTTACTTGTTCTCCCATATTAGTTTGGACAAACTGTATATATCAGTGCAACATATAAACCTAAGTTAAATAAGATTCAAAATATCTTTTTTCCCCCTCAAACACAGCGAGCTGCTCACGATTGTCCTTGTCCTACCAGCCACTACTTGTGGAACAAGCTTCTTTTGATTTTACAAGTTACTCCCCTCCATTCCAAATTATAAGACGTTTTGGCTTTTCTAGATACATAGCTTTTGTTATGCACTTAGGCATACACTATGTCTAGATATATGGCCAAAACATCTTTTAATTTGAAATAGAGGCATTATTAGTTCAAGTTCATGTTCATACATCTTTAACTTGAATTATTGTCCCTTCACCATGAGACCCCAGCTAGTGAGCAACCACATTTTTTTTTGGGTCAAACTCATGTCTTTTCGATTTTACTTATGCTCTACTTTTTCACAAAAGCACCTGAGAACATATTTCATTAAAAGGAGAGAAAGTGCAACCTCACGCATGCCCAAGCTCGGAAATGGCTCAGGCGGGATAGCAACAAGGTTTATTACACAGAAAAGACACAAAAAAGATGACCTAGCCATAAAGGTTAAACTATCCATTGATACTTGAAAGAACGACCTCAACCAATGGAAGCCTGCCGTGATTCAAGTATGAGTTTCCTCTCTAATCCCTTGTGCAAGAATGGAAGCTGTGGCTGCAAAACTGTCAAACACCCGGCGACTGTGCTCTTGTAGATTGTCCAGAACACCAAAACCACCATCACATCTAAGATCCTGCGGTCTCTCTTGTTAATCAGCTTTGTGCTTACTAGCCATCAGTCCCCAATGGAGCTAGTGCTTCTGCATAGCATGTCCCTCTTGTACAAGCAACCAAGAAGTGCTGCTGCTCTGAAGATTGTGGCTATGTTGGTGATCTGCCATCCAGCAGCGACCGTGCAGAGCAAGCCAGCAGAAGAATTTATTTATGCTCTAGTGCTCTACTGTATGATTTTTGAAAGACCAAGCTCCATTATATGTTTATCAGGTCAATGTCCTGAATGCAAAGCCTATCAGCAATTTCTCACAGGTTAATGAGGAATACAGGAACTGTTTCAAAGTTACTGTGATGAATGTGAAGTCAACTAGTAGTATACTAGAAACAATTAGCTATATATACTTCCACTTATGCAAATCTTAGTACCTCAGGGCACAGTACATTGACACGAATGCCATGCCGCTTCAATGGAGCAAGTGATCTTGTAAACATAACCACACCCCCTACAAAAATGAAGTTTGAGGTCACACAGCGTACACACATGCCGAACCGTTTAGCATTGAGCTTTACATGACCCAAATTTGGATATATTTACATGTTGTGGTTTGTGTAACTTGGGCTAAACTAATCAGTGTGTCAATTATTTTCTACAGATCAAAATCCAAAACAAGCTCCATGTTGTGCCAACACACTCAGCATATGCATAGTATATCTGAATTGAGCAAGGAACAAACCTTTTGTCCCGCTATACACAGGTTCATAGCTCATAGGATATATGCCAGCAACTGAGCCAATGTTTATTATGACACCAGGCTTCTTCTGGGATCGCATTACTTGAGACTTTTGTGAAAAAAAATAATATTAGTATAAATTTTTTATTTTGCAAAAACTAAATACAGATAACTTGTGTGAAAATTGATGTTATGTTTTGAAACAGTGCAAAGTTGAAAATTTTGATATTTGCAGATAATGCAAGAATGATCTACAAATTCTGAGTGCCACCAATCCAAAATTATCCTACTTCTTGATCTCCAGGGACAAGGACATGCTATATTCTGATAAAACTGTTGCATCTTATCCTTCAATAAGGGCTAGTACTGGAAAAAGATAACTACTTTTTTTGTTAAATAACTGTATCAGCAGAAATTGAAATATATATGCATTCAACAAAGGCCACAAATAGGAGCACAGGAGCAGCATTTCGGTGTTACTGCAGTTCTATTACAACAGACACAGTTGATGTGAGGCTTACTGCAATGCGAGTACCATCGATAACAGCAACAAGATTCACATTTACAGCACGCCTCCAAGTGGAAGTTCCATCGGATTTATCATCGTAAACCAATGATCTATTGACTAATCCAGCACAGCTGATGCAGATATCTAGTCCACCAAATGTATCCACATGTTTCCGAAAAGCAGCAGCAAGAGCATCTGCATGTCAAACCAGTTTAAATCTTTAAGATCATGGCAAATAGAAGGGCAGAAAAATTACGGTTCCAATGAACTGCTGAAATCATAAAGCAATGAACATCCAATGAGAACAATAAAGCCAATTACCATAGTCCCAAAAACGATCTTCTAGGAGACAGAATCGAAAGACCTGACACAAAAGATATGAATAACTCCCTGTGGTATGCAATTTGATAGCGCTTCACAATATGATCCTAAAACCCTAGATATCAAATACAAATTTCTAAAGGGCGTTTATGGTATTTTCAGTAAATGACAGTTGAATGCAATTACTTGAATTATGTAACATGTTGTGGTCAAAACATAGCATCAAACATCAATAGAACAACTCAAATGAGTTTTGGACAATCTAAGAACTACAGAATCTTCAAACCCTGCAAGAACTTACCTCCATTGGTAACATCACACTTGATGAATATGGCAGATGGAACTCTAGCATATTGATGAATATGTTTATTTTCCTTTTGAACTATCGAAACGACTTCTCTTCCGTTTTCTTCAGAGAAATCGATGACAGTCACAAACACACCCTTCCTTGCAAGAGCAATGCATAGAGCTTTCCCTTGAAAAACAAAAGGGGAAACTGTCAGCCAACACATTACGCACGAATAATATATAGTAAAATCGCCGCCCTGCACAAAATTGAAGTAAATAAATAGAGAACATAATGATGTCGTGCTTATCCTATGGGCCTATGCCCCCGTCTCTCGTCGAAGTGTGCGTCTGCCTCACCAGAAGTTGTACTAGGTGAAATGTGAACCAGTGCAGGCTGTCCAATGGTGGATGTAGAGACTATCAAATCCATGACTAGGACCCCGCATCTCTGGAGCAGCTGCAGCACAGTCGATGGCGAAGCAGAAGGCGGTTTTGTGGAGCCAAGGAGAGAAAACCCAGGCTCGTGCACTAAACATCTCAACGGGCCAGGCTACGCACCCCGTCGCTGGCTTTGAGGCCTGGCCCAACTGCACTAGGACAGGAGCGGAATCGACACCGCGCGAGCGGAGGCGGCATTGCTCTTGCTCACCGATGCCGGAGCCGCCACCGGTGACGAGGGCCGACAAGCCTGGCTTCAGCTCCATCCCGCCCGAGCCTGGATGACGGAGGTGGCGAGACTCGGGGAAGTGCTAATTCGAAATGAGACGAGGCAAACGGACAAGGGAGAAGATCAGAGTAGTACGTGGTGCGGCTGCGGCCTGCGGCCGGCCAGCGGATCTGTCGAGAAGCTGGATGAGGACAGACGACGGCAACGAGAACGAGGGAGCCGAGCTGCGCACGGCGGTTTGCCCGCCCCGGCCGGCTCGATCTCCTCGTGTTTATCTCCCTCGTCACGAGCTCTTTTTCTCTGATGATGATCTCTCTCATTTCTCTCCGTCTTAAGTCTGAACTACGGAACGGTTTTGAAATTGAGAAAAAAATATTATTGAGTATATGGATCGTCTTTTTGGTCTACTTCCTAGTACTGTAAAATAAAGATGCATTTTTGGCACTTAAATCTATAAAAGCATCTTTTTTAGAACTCAGCATGAGAAGTTGTTGAGATTTACCCATTTGGTACAGAAGTCTACTAAATTGCTTTAGGAGCTAGAGAAGAACTTATACATGATGAGACCTGGTCGTGTTTAACGCAGCTTTACTGACAGGTTTATGTAAGTTGTATTTTTTCAAAACCGATTTTTTAAAAAAATCTATAAACTATTATAAAACTAAATTTCACTAGATAATTTTTCTCTTCATACAAGATGCCTACATCATTTTCCACTAAGTAACTCCACTAAATATTCCTCTATAATGATGTAGGCATCTTGTATTCCATGCCTACTTCTTTCATGTCATTTCTTACTAAATCTATATCATCCTTTATTAATTATAAAAAATATCCACGTCATCTCTATCATGTGAAATACTTTAAATCTTTAATCTATTAACATATAAGTTATCTTCTTACGCTATATGTTTCATTACATATTCCTCTATAATGAGATTAAATATTCTATTGGTTCTTTTTCTATGAGCTTAATGATTTTTTACCAGGTCTAACATAAATAAAATATATATGTATACGTAGTATATAGAATATCAATATAGTAATGTTACATTTGCAACATATTTATTTTTAAGAAAATTCTACGGTAACATGTAGGGTATACTTCTAATAGGTTCAAAAATAAAGTTTATTAAATTATACTCTCACATAAGACTTAAGGTAGAATAGAACTCAAAATAGTATAGAAAACACACCCAGCGTGGGCCCTGTTTGTTTCAATTTTATAGAGACTTTCAGACCTTTTACTGGTCAGAAATCTTTTAACTCAACCAGTGTAAATTACAGGTCAGAAATCTTTTACAGGTTGTTCTTCAAAATGCTGTTTGGATGAGGTGTGGGCCTAGTAATTTTAGGATTAAGCCAAAACCAGTGAAAAAAATAATAATCATGTGAGGGGGTCTGGAAAAAACACGGCGGAACGTCTTGCTCGGTCGCCTCTCCAGCCTCCGCTCCCTCGACCGTGAGCGCTGCCCGCATTTCCTACGCCGATGCGCGAAGTCGGCTCGAGGAGGGGCCCTCGCCCATGACGCCGGCAGCCTAGGCCGCGGCCGGCATCCGCGACACCTATCGCCGAGGCCGGGACCCACGCGCGCGACGTCGGCTTGCACCGGCATTTTACTATTTAGCCCCTTTTTTAAAAAAATTCTCATTTAGACTCTGACAGACTTAAAACCGTTTTTAAACCCTGAACTAGACGTCGTGATGCACGGCGCCGAAGTAACACGCCTCGGCGCCATAGGTTATGGTGCTAAGATACGAGGCCCAAAATAACATAGTTGTTGATGGGCATTGATGTGAGCTCAATGCCAACTCGGCGCCGTGAGTCATGGCGCCGAGCTGCGGACGTTGCTGAGACAGACCTGTGACCTGTGTGCTACAGAGAGGTGCTGTGATTTGACACGACTATAGCGTGTTTATCCATGCCATTCCATGCAGGTGAATGAATCGCGGCAGCATGATTCGCAGAGCTACAGTGTCACCTTCCAGTCCGCCCACTCCTTGCTACTACCATCATCATACTACGGCCTACTCCTATACTCCTACAGTCCTACTCCTACTAGGCTAGTATCTAGCGTAGCGTAGGTGTATCTACCGGCCGGGTGTGGGCGCAACACAGGAAATAAAAACCAGATTTTACTTTTACTGTGCATGCAAGCAAGCAAGACAGGATCTAATCAATGAAGCGATCGCCTCAATCCGTGGGTTCTCTGTCACAGCAGTCAGCGGTCTGAACTCACCACGGCAACCGTCATGCTCAGATCAAAACCACAGCCAAGTGGTCAAAAAAAAAAACACAGCCAAGTGGGTGAAAGAAAATAGAACCGAGGAACACCATATACTACGTATAAACAAACAAAAACAAAAGTAAATGTGTGTAATATTTATATGTCTAAAAACATTTGTTAAAAAATTATATCTAAAGATCCTTTCAATGATACTAATTATGATACTAATCGATGATATTTATTATTTATTAAAATTACTGATAATTATTTTTGGGAAGCGCAAGCGACAGTCTTTTAAGAATGTAGAGAATATGTATTACCTCGGTCCCAAAATAGATAATTAGTTTGACTTTTAAATATGATGTTAGACCATTCACCTTATTCAGTTTTTTATCAAATTAAAATAAATAAGCAATAATATTTATACAAAAAATTATGTAGACATATAGATATTATTGATATTTGTTTCATAATACTTTATCAAATTTAAAATATTTGACTCTCTGATAAACGAAATGTGTATTTATTTTGGAACAAAGATCTCATATCTATATATTTTTATATCTGAAAATTAGAAGTCTAATGCTCCCTTTATATGCAAACATAATAAACAATTTAAAACTGCAGACGTTACTGGTTGAAGAGACGAATGAACTATTTTTCCTTACATTTGCATTACTGTGAAGTTGCCAAAAATTCATTGTCTTATCAGCTGGTTTGATCAGCCGTTGAACAGTATCTTTTTTCATAGCAAATCAACCAAAATCAACCGTTTGGCTTATCAGTTGGCTTATAAGTCCAACTGAACATACCCATAATATATATTTAATTGCAAATCTAATCAAGTTTATTTATAATAATCAAACAAATAGTGACCATATTACTAGTCAAAATTTGCAAAGTTTTATTATTAACATGCATTATAATGGACTGGATACAGTAGTAGCAAACAGTTAGACCCAATAATTTGTTACTCTTAGCAAAAATATTAGCCCCTGCGTGCATAGTACTAGGGAGTAGGCCGTAGTATGGTGATGGTAGTAGTAGCTGCAGGAGTGCAGTGTGATTTGACATGACCAGAGCGTATCCATGCCAAAGGTGAATGAATCGCGGCAGCAGGATTCGCAGAGCTACAGTGTCGCCTTCCAGTCCGCCCGGCTCTCTCTGTAGGTCTCTCTCGCTGCTACAGCAGGGTCAGCAGCTCGGGCCATGACTCACGGCGCCGAGCTTTGAGCTATGGCTACCTCGCCGAGCTTTAAGCTATGGCCACCTTAGCGCCACATTACAAGCCATGTTATTTTGGACCTCGTATCACGGCGTCATGACTACGGCACCGAAACATGTTATCTCGGCGTTGTGCGTCACGATGCCAAGTTCAGGGTCTAAAAACGGTTTTAAGTTCGCCAGAGGGCAAATGAGAATTTGTTTTGAAAAAAAGACTAAATAGTAAAAAAAAAGGTCGGGTTGCTGGGCAGCGAGCCCCATCCTACCGGCCAGTGCTCGGAGCAGCGCCGCAGTGTTGGGTGCGTTCGCCGACCCACGTGCCACCGGCCCGTGCCAGGAAGACTCGTTTTGCGTGTTCATGTCGCAAATTTGATTCGATTTGTAGGAAATATATGCAATATTTATATCTCCGAATAATTTTGTTAAAAAACTATATTAAAAGATCTTTCTGATGATATTAATTATGATACTAATTGATGAATTTATTATTTATAAAAATTATCGGTATTTATTTTTTGAAAAACGAAAATGATGGATATTTTTGGACGGGGTAAAGATGGTTTTGCCCCAACCGGTTCTAGAGTATGCCCGCCCTACTTGCCTCTCCATGTCCTCGTTTCTTGTCTTGCTCTCACCTGGAGCTAAGCTAATCTCTGGGTTATTTGGGGTGTCATCGGAAAGCAAGTTCACAGCCTTTAGCCATTTGGCATGTGAGCCAAGGTAATAAGTGCAGCAGCTAGCAATGGTTACTGTGGGCAACGTATACTGCTCTTTTCCTTCTGCCCAAGGGAGAACATATAGTAACTGTAATCTTGTGCACTAGAAATTGCACCTGTAAACCATTTACATGTCAATATAAATACCATTCTGCCAAACATGACCCTAAAAATAAATTAAAAAAAACTCATGAGCCAAAAACTTTGAAGCTCACTTTAAGGAGCTTCTGGCTTTTGGCTTCCAGGAGCTTTTTAGCTTTTGAAAAGTTTCAAAACTTAAAGCATCTCTAAGAGTATCCTAAACCTCCTGCTAATCTATGCTTTTTAAAAAGATTGAAAAAAAACCTTTCTCCATCAACTCCCAATGTATCCTCGTCCTCCTAATATTTAAAACTTGAGAAAAGTCACTCGTTTCACATAAAGTTACATAGACTCTAAGTCCTATGTATCCTCCCCCACACGCGCGTGGTCATTCACGAGCCTTAGAAGAAAAAAGAAGTAAAAATGCAAATATAGAAAATACATGATTCCAAGGTAAAAAAAAAAAGCACAAGAGAGACTAGGTGGGAGTGCTTAAACGGCTATAGAGCTGAATTTAGGGTTCTTAATGTAAAAAATTGTTTAAGTGAAATATTAAAAACTATTGGAGATGATCTTTTCTTCTTCTAATATCTTTTAGGAGTTGGAAAATATGAAGTTTTTAGAGAACTTTTAGAGATACTCTTACATTCTAAGAAGCCCAAACAAACAATCCTGTTAAGAAGCCCAAGCCTGTAGGGCTAACATGCTTTGACAAGTTTGCAGCCTACTCTCTCCATCCCAAATTATAAGTTATTTAAAAAATCTTGGAGAGTCAAAGTTTTTTTTTTAACTTTGACTAAATTTATATAATAAGATTATAACATATATGGTACCATCTAAATATCATTATTCTTCATTAGTTATTTTTCATAATATACCTATTTGATGTCATAAATCTTTATATTTTTTTCTATAATTTTGGTCAAATTTAAAAAATTTAACTCTCTAAGATTCTCGGAATGACTTATAATTTGAAATGGAGAGAGTATATCTTTTCTTTCCTTTGAGAGAGATTAGCAAGAGCTCTGCTATGTCATTTAAGAGGCAACAATTGGCAGTCTTACATAGCTGTGATTACATGAAAAAAATATATAGAACTAACAAGAGAATAGCACAGGGTTTCAAAAAAAAAAATGAGAATAGCACGGCACTGGCTCTTCCCATTAAAGTTTACAAATATCTATCTCGTACGCTCTTTCCAGATGTTCCTATGTACCTATTTGATGTCATAAATCTTTGTATTTTTCTCTATAATTTTGGTCAAATTTAAAAAAATTTGACTCTCTAAAATTTTTGGAATGACTTATAATTTGAAATGGAGAGAGTATATCTTTTCTTTCCTTTGAGAGAGATTAGCAGGAGCTCTGCTATGTCATTTAAGAGGCAACAATTGGCAGTCTTACATAGTTGTGATTACATGAAAAAAATATATAGAACTAACATGAGAATAGCACAGGGTTTCAAAAAAAAAAAAAAACATGAGAATAGCACGGCACTGGCTCTTCCCATTAAAGTTTACAAACATCTATCTCGTACGCTCTTTCCAGATGTTACTATGTATTTGAGAATGCATCTGCATGAGCCCTGTTTGAATTACCGTTATCGGTTCGAACTGAAGCATGTGGCACTGAGACAGGCTATATTATATAAACTGTATAATTGTACACAAAAGGTGGAACGAAGCCACAAGATTGCATCCTACTACTCAGGATTAGAAACTTATTCGACTTCCATACCCATGCTTGCCCTTCAGTATAGTCGTGCATCTTACACTTCAGGAGAAAAACTAAGCTATACACCAACCTGTTCCCTTATTCAGTTCTCACCCGCTGGGAAAATATGGCCTTGCTGTATGTGTGCCTATAACACTGTAACCTACGTGAACATGGAAGATAATGCGCATCATGCCATGGATTATAATTTTGCAACGATCTGACTGTATGATGGATCAATACACACAACGACCTGAAAATGTTCAGGATGAAAACCTGTAAGTTGCAAAGATAGACAGGAATAGATTGTCATGCTGTCAAATATAGACAGATAACTTATACCTTGCCAACACTCTTGCCAGAATGAAGATATTCGACCGCATCTGGGACTGAAGCAACACCCATGAATTTCTTGGGGTCTAGGGAAACCTGTTATATATCATATCGTGGTATGCCATGAAAAGATAGGTTACAAAGGTAATATTATAGATTTGAATTATCTCACGAATTTATTATGAGCCACCACGAGCACGATTATTTTCATTTGCTAGGCTCTGCTTGAAGTGGCATACATTATGAAGCATACCTTTAGCTTTCCAGAGGCATACAGGTCAAAAAGTTTGTTAAGATGATCTTGCCACAGGTGAGCATATTGAACAAGGAAAAATCCAGCCTGCAATTTGGAATGGAATTCAAAGTCTACAACAGAATGCTTTTGGAATATTGGATCCAACATCAATGAAGCTCAATGATTGTCCTGCATGGTTTCTTTACTACTCTCTCCAGTGTTTTACAAGGCATATTTCGTTTCACTCAGACAAGGCTTTAACCGAAATTACTCTACTAGTATTTCATTTATGTGATACAAAATTATAATTGTAATCAAGTATATTTTAATACTTATATTGCTAGATGCCCCAGGTCATGGCCTCATGGTTGATACTCTCCTATGGGCCTCACAGTTGATGCTCTCCTATGGGCCTGCGGTCATAGGTGATTAGTATGGTTGACACCAAGTCATTATAGGCAAGGATTATCGTTAATTGGTTCCAGTTCTATAAGTCAATACCCTATACGTCATCCTTGCCTATATATGTGTAACCCTTCATCATCCATAATCAATATATTATTTGCCATGCCATATCTCGCTTACAAATACGACATCAGTTGTGTCTCAAAAACTCTACTGATAATCTAATTGCTCGTCAAAGGCTTGTCCTAAAGGCGAAATAAGCCTTGTAGTTTCAAATGGATGGAGTAGCATACCATTTGAAAAGGCAGGAGCTAACAACTGTATGTCATGTTGGCTTCAATTTAATGATGGGCTAAATGGACATCACAGTTTCACCACCACAGCAGCTCATTCTATAATGCAGGCAATAGCATAGTCAGGGACAAGACAAGCTATGATCATGCATGGGTGTACAGTGGCTGTTCCACATGATCACACTTCATCCTTCTACGTAAAGTTCAGCAAGGCAATTCGTTAGATAATAACCCTTCAGGATCACACGTGTTAGTGTCAGTTAGTTAGATGAGTCTATATATTTGCCTGTTACATTATGCCTCTACTATCATCAGGAAGTCATAACGATCAACATATTCCCTCACTACCATTCTCTACTTCTCATCTACCTTCTCACATGCACCATTCTCAATGACAGGCAAGATTCCAGCAGTCAGCCAATTAGCCAAAGGATCGGCCAGCAACCTCTCACAACTACATGTTGCATTCCTTCTCCCAGGGATGTGACACATTCAGTTCCACTTCTCAACTATAGTAAGAAATAGTTGGATGCCCGAAGCACGGCTGATGCACATATAGGTCATACTATGGGCATACAGAAAGTTCATCTTCTAATAGGTATAGAGTTAGTATGGCCATTCTGCCTCAATGACTTTGTTTTTTAACTAATATAGGTTCTATAGACCAAAACAAATGTCTAAACCTTATTTCATGATCTGCCTCAATGAAAATCTAAGCGTTAGGATCAAATACACTACATGCATTGTCTCCTAACCAATTTGTTTAATGAACACCAAATATTGGCACAGTACATTCTAACAAACGAAGTTAGTGAGACATACCACAGTTTGACTTTTAGCCAGAATCTTCTCACATAGTCCAGTGTAGTTCTTTGGCCTCCAGCCATCCTCTCCTTGATACTGAAAACATGGAAGTTACTAATTTTTATTAATTCAAGTATAAGCTATGACATGTTACTAAAAACCTATTACAATGAAAGCAGGATGTAACCAAATCTAATTCGTAAAAGGTTTCAACATAACCACAATAGATTTTTTTTATTTCCTAGGTAAAGTCCAGTCTCCAACTATTAATCAGATGCATAATACGCTAAAGTATTTATGAACACTTAACACGTTCAAAAATATTCCAGAATTTATTCTTCCAACACATAAAAGAAAAGGGTAAGAATCATTGACACTAAGTCCCAGGCTTCAGTATTCCTAGAAACTCTAAATGATGGAGCACGTGACAGTTTTACATATTCACCCTCAGATGTTGCCATCACAATGTAATAAGCTAAAATACATGGATCTCAAGGGCTGCTAAAGTTACCTGGGAGATCATACCAATTACAATGAGATGCCCATGGACTGCAAGTGCATTCAAACACAAGTCAAACATTTCCCCACCTACAGATTCATATATGATATCTACACCTCTTGGAAACTCATTCTTCAGAACCTGAATTCAAACATTTTAAATTAATAAACACATTATAGAAAACAATCACGACACCAATTTAAGTGGTTTGCAATCACTTGAGATTTCAATGTAACTCATAATATCAGAGATCTAAATAACTTATAGTTTCTCTACATGAGTGTAGTTCAAGCATGCACATCAAATATTTTGCATTCTGTATGTCAAATGAAATGAAAGGTTACGCTAGTGTATGCAGTAAGCACAACATGGCTTGAAGCCTTGAAAATTGCAGAATTGCGATTAGAGGTAGGACAAACCAAACATCAGAAACATATAGTATATAAAATAAACACATTTATGCCAAAACAAGGATGACATATCAAGCTCAGAAACTTTACACATATCCATAGTAGAATCCTATTCTGTGCAGTGGATCTAAGAAAAGGTCAATTTTAAAAACTGAAACAAAAACATACATCTTTGACTCGTTCGTTTCTGTAATTGATAACACGATCAACTCCTAAGGAAGCCAGAAGTTCAGCTTTACTTTCACCTCCACATGTGGCAACAACCTTGTTGCCTGCTAGTTTCGCCAGCTAGTGAAGATATGAAAAGAAACATTCAGAGTTAAATTAATAAAGTTGCATATAAAACGGAATAATATGTAGACAGGAAATCAGAACCAACAGAACCAAATTTGATAACCTTGACCATGTCCTAGAAGGCTAGAATATCATGCTCATTGCTCAATCCAGTAAAAATACAAGTTACCGAAGCAGAACTATCCAGGTGAAAGATGAATTAGATGAAACCCAAATTACAGGGAATGTTTATCCTGTATAAGTTTGAGAAGTACAAAACAGTATATGTTTATCCTATTTCCTCCTAACAACCCATAGAAAAATATGTGCAAGTAAGGGCTACATCGAAAAGAATTGTAGTAATGATGTCAAAATGGTCTCAGCTGACCTGAACGGCGAATTGTCCTGTTCCACCAGCAGCTGCTGTAACTAAAACAACTTGCCCAGATGTCATTTGTCCTGCCTAAAGCCAGCATGAATCAACCAAATTAGTCTAGGATGGAAAACAGTACCATGATGCTTAAAAGTTTGGTTGACCACAGAGACAAAGAAAATAAGCAGGGGTTTATATAAAGTGAACCTTTTCAAGACCAATTGAAGCAGTCAATCCTGATGTCAACATAGCAACAACCTCAGGGTCTGGTCTTGGCACTGGAAGAAGATGTTTGGCTGGAACCTTAACAAAAAAAAAATGCAAAGATAAAAACCAGTACTGATAGACAAACATAACTATTAGGCTGCAGATGATCCCATTTCAAAAAGTACGGCAGAAGCTACTAGGTAATTTTTTGAGCAATAGAAGGGCACAAAATGGAGGACCTGTGTGAATTCAGCATAGCTCCCAAAAGTCATAAGGGCCACGGGAGAGCCAACTTTGATATGGCTGACTGAATCTCCGACAGCGGCAACAATTCCCACACCCTGCATACATTGAGATTGCTCATAAGAAAATAGGAAAAGAAAAATAATGAGTAAAGTCGATGACACCCCAGTGCCCAGAAAAGAAGTTGCAATTAAATATAATAAACAATTTATGCAGAAAATTAATGAAGAAAGTCAATTGATTACTTCAAAACCAGCATCAAATGGAAGGCGTGAAGCGGTTTCTTTAGGATTACCACTAAAATAACGTCCTGAACTGAAGTTGACCTGTACAAAGGCCATTAAATCATCCAAAAGTTAGTTAATGGGCATCAGGCATCAACAAAAAAAGCAATTGAAAATGAAATCGAAAGACTTACATCACTAGCATTTACGCCAGCATATATTATTTTAACCAGAGCATTATGTGCTTTGATAGGAAATCTCAGTTGCACGCGCTCAAGTCTTGTAGCATTGCGAAAAATTATGGCTGAGTGTGTGAACAACTCTACACAAGCATCAATAAGAAACAACCATTAAAAAAACAAATGCAATTTTTAATACCTGCACAAATATTTCCAGATTGTGAGACATAATTACCGGCAGGCTATTGCCGTTTGAGGAAATTTCTGGTAAGTGCAACATGATAACTGATATGCAATATAAAGTCTAAGCTCAGCTATTTGTTTTAAACTACTAGAAAATGTCATGTATCAAAAAAAAAAGATCATCAATATGTCATCTTGTATAAACAGTTGAGACACATCCTAAGCAAGTGCTGAGTTCTATGATAAATGTAGGACCTAAAGTTGTTTATTTTGGTTTAAGTGGTTTAATTAGCTCCTTAACTCGTCATAAGAAATTGCTGGGACAAAAAAAGCAAAGTAATGTGCTGGAGGAAGTAGGGCCGCTTATACCTTCTCAAAGAAAGAAAGAAAGAAAAAAAACTAGACCAACCTAAGAGGTACTAGGTGGCATTTTATTAGGAAGAAAATAGGCACCCAAGTTCATCTCAATGAGGACTTGAACCTGGGTGGTCTAGGCATACATCCACACCCTCGAGGCCTCGACTAACTGAGATAGCTCAGATTCCTTACCTTCTCAAAGAAAGAAACATAACATAGCAAGACTTACATCTTCTCAAAGAATTCAGGCATTCGGATGCTAGGATATATATTATTTGTCAGCATCCTTTTTGATTTGTCAGGATTCACCATATACTTTCTTCGTTCTTCTGGCGTTGGCCAGTATTCCATCCCTCGTCGTTTCGTTATCCAAAGGCAAGCTCCAGCCTTGCTCTCATCCTGTATAAGCTCAAATGCGCCTGAGGACAAAAAAAAAAAAAAAAAAAATAGGAAGTGGGGTGGGGTGCTGGTGTTGGTGTTAAAGATGACACCACAAGAGAAACAGAGAACATAATATGCAAAAGATCCCTGAACCATATCTACCAGGGATACTGTATTGTTTGGTTGGTTAACCACACTTGCTAAAGTTCTCAAGATCAGACACAGAACTGACATATTCATGCAGGTTATGCAACCTACCATGTACTTTATTCAATTTATATCAATGGAATCCACATGTTTTACAGTGATAACAAATGTTCTTTCTTGTGCAGTTCAATCTTTAAAACATCCTATCTCAACATAACACTAGAAGTTTAGAACAGTTCATCAGAGGCTTGCATTAATCATCATGGCACATAAAATATGGTTACAAAGCTAATAGTCCTGTAATAACACTTAATTACAGAAATGACGTACCATTAACAACATCTTCCATCTTCAAATATCCACCAGTTGAATCTATAATTTTGCGGTTTAGCTGTTCCGCCATATTGGTTTGGACAAACTGCATAAATCAGTACATGACTAGGTCAAGACAAATAATCGCAAATCGATCTCACCTTTGTCCCTTCTAGCTGTAAATCATGATCCATCATGAGAGAGAGAGAGAGTTTCTAGAAATCATGAGGCCAAATCATCTGGCACACTTAGTTGATTTTAATTAGTATTTGATCTTGTCATACCAGTCTACTTCTAGAATTATATAAGATCATCCACACGCAGTGGTGGGAATCAGAGGTATCGATATCACTAGTGGTCCTTAATATAGTTACCCAGTCACATGATTTGGTCAATATTTAATGTTTTCTAAAAAACTTAGTAATGGAAATATGACCCCGACCCTTCCCCCCCCCGGGGCACTGCACTAAGGAGAAGATTCTCGGGCGTTGACCCAGAGACACCCCGAAGGCTGCCCTGCAAGTGCTATCAAGCGCCCAGACCACATGCCTGTGGTCATGTGTACCACGCTGAAAATAAATCAGATGGTTGGTTTGGACTGCTAATTTTTAGTCCCTGTCACATCGAATATGTAGACACTAATTTGAAGTATTAAACAAAGAATAATTACAAAACTAATTTGTCAGCCGGAGGCTAATTTGTGAGACGAATCTATTAAGCCTAAATACTCCATGATTTGACAATGTTGTGCTACAGTAAACATTTGCTAATGATGGATTAATTAGGTTTAATAGATTCGTCTCAAGAAGTACTGTGTGGCAGTGTAATTTGTTTTATAATTAGCTCATGTAGTATCCTCCTAACTAGCATCCGAACATTCAATGATGTGACACGGACTATTTTTTAGTCCCTCAAACCAAACATCCCTAACTCAGGAATACAGCTGACGAAAAGTATTTTTCTTTTTAATTTAGGCCAGTTTAAATTCGCTCCCACGAGAGTCAAACCTTGAACCTGAAGTGCTACTAAGGCTACCACACCCACTACGCTACAAACCCTTTCGCTTTTAATTTTTTCTATTAATGTCAATCTATGAAACGGAGAATACAGTGTGCTGTGCGCATAGCTGTACCACTGTTGAATTAATTTTGAAATACAAAACCTAAAAAGGGTAACAAGGTTAGGACGAAAAACACAAAACTAAAACAAGAAAGTACACAAATTATAGAACAGATAATAAATATTTGATCCAGTCAAGCGGTTTCTTAATACCTCTGGGCAGAGCACATTGACACGAACACCATGGCGTTTCAATGGAGCAAGTGATCTTGTAAACATAACCACACCCCCTGCCAAGAAACAAATTTGAGGTCATAAGACATCTGGAACCATGCGGCACATGGTTTATGTACACATTACTCTCCACAAATTAATAGTCATATAGTTAATATCAAAATTGGCCGAGTAGGCTAGTATTGCAATCACAATCTGCTGACAAGAAAAAGGGAAAAAGAAAACAGTATATGGGATCATATACCTTTTGTCGCACTATATATGGGATCAAAGAACATAGGATAAAGACCTGCCGCTGAACCAATGTTTATTATGACACCAGGTTTCTTCTGGTTTCGCATTATTTGACTCTGGTGATCAAAAATTCAACCAAAAATCATGTGCATGTGGCATTTGGATTTGAAAAAAATATAGATAACATGCCTGACAGTTAATAACATAATGCAAAACAGTTGTACAAAGATGAAGAAATCAAACTAAACCAAGAATGAAAGCATGATCTGCCTATTGTAACTGATATGCCACACCAGCAATAACTGTTGGTACAAATTAACACTTTGAGTTACCGAAAGATCAACTTGACAATTTCTTTTGACGAATAACGGTAGACTTACTGCAATGCGAGTACCATCAATGACAGCAACAAGATTCACATTAACAGCATGTCTCCATGTTCTAGTTCCATCAGATGTATCATCATAAACTAGTGTGTTGTTGCCAATTCCAGCACAGTTGATGCAGATATCTAGTCCACCATAAGTGTGTACATGCTTCTCAAAACAAGCAGCAAGATTATCTGCATATTAAATAGTGTATATTTAAGATCATGGCAGGCAGACCTTTCAGTTAACATCTGAAAGTTAAAAACTCTTACCTGCATTACTAACATCACACTTAACAAATATAGAAGACGGAAATCTAAGATCTCCATGAAATTTGCTGTTTTCTTTTTGAACTAATGCAGCAACTTCTCTTCCATTTTCCTCTGAGAAATCGACGACAGTTACAAATAAACCCCTCTTTGCAAAAGCAATACAAAGTGCTTTCCCTGAAAAATAGAAAAAGAACTCTTAAGTTAATACATTGGAAATCTACATGGACTGATGAATTGAAGGGAGAAATTAAACCCATAAGAGGGAGCAGAATCTACTGTGAAAATTTTTCTCGCATTAAACTAAAGGTCTAAGATCTAGATGCCAATCAATAATCAGTGCAATAGCAAACATATTCTCTATCGTTAGCTCAGTATAAGCAATCTGATTCTATGGTCAGCTAATAGGAAGGCTAGTTCGATCGAGTGTTACTGGTAATTGTCAACTTTCAGTTTCGTCTAAACCATCCTATACTGCGGTTGTAACCTTGCAGTCTCAGATTTGACAAACAAAGAACCTTGGTACCAATCACATGCTAGTTTTCAGAAAGTTTCGAGTCTTTGGTTTTGCTGTGGGCACATATTGTTGCTTGGCTGAACGTTATATGATGTGTAGTACCCCCAAAAACGAAGTCTAGTAGGCTACTTTGTTTCCAGTAAACCTGGAGTTTAAAGCATACAAATCTCACAAGAAAAGCTTTTCTATAAACTTTATGCTATTATAATTGCAACCAATTCCAACAGTTTACAGATCACTTTGATATGGTATAATTGCTACTCTGTGTAATCTATAGGAATCATTAGAATTCCAATCAGTAAAACTTGCATAGCTTCACTATCTTGTGTTATAAATATTGACACCTTCTCTATAATCTCAGTCAAACTTTAGAAAGCTAAAGTTTGACTGATGATAGAGCTAGAATTGCATCCTTTCCCAGACAGAGGTGTCACTATACAGCTACGTGCCCTGTCACTGACGACCGTGATCTGAATCCAAAGCTTTCCAGAAAAAAGAAAAAAAGCATCGCCTCCTCCATTCGAGTGCTCCACGGCTCCACCGCATACTTAGCGCATAGCCTCCCCAATCAGCTCGGATCGACAGAGGCGAGAAAACAAAACAAGTCCGCGAATACACGCGCACTAGCATCTCCTAGTTCGTAGGAAATTAGGAATGGATCCCTTTGTACAGGTTGAAGTAAAGCCGCACGGCACGGCGCATCAGGACTCATGACTGAACATCGACAGCCACTGGGGCCTGGGGGAGAGGGGGCGCCTCTTACCGATGCCGGAGGCGCCGCCTGTGACGAGCGCGGACATGCCGGGCTTGAGCTCCATCCCGCCGGCGCAGGGGTGGGGGAAGCGGCCGAGGGCGAGGAGCTGCTGACGAATTGCAGCGGGGAAGGCGCGAAGGGCGAGATGCGAATCGGGACGAGGCTATTCCTATTTCGGTATAAAGGCACGCGGAACTGCCGAGGCCGAAGACCGCGGTGGGGAAGGGGACGAGGCCGCGGAGCTTATTCGGCGCCGCTCCCGGCTCCCCGTCCTGTGGCTGTAGGAAGGACGGAGTAGTAGTCAGTGTCCTCTGTTTATCTCATGCCGCACGTATCCCTCTGCTGTCCCGGTTTCCATCTTATTTCGCGTGGCCTTCTTGGCGAGACAGAGACAGCTCGTGACTGGGACTGGGGCCCAATCATGTGTCGGGCACCAAAGCCGTGCTTCAACGGCTTCAATACCGGGGCCGATGGTTTGCCGTTGGGCAGATGGTTCGTGCTATCGTCAGTTTATTCATGATTTCAGTGTTTTGTCACGAACCTGAACGATAGATTCCATGATTTACACAGCACACACGGGAACAACGAGAGGAAGAACAAGAGCATGATGCAAGCCTATGGAAGTGCGAGTGTGAGAGAGAGAGGGATTGTGAACGGAGGAAGGGAAGAGAGAGATGGAGCCCATACGAAATGTTGATAATATATGTGGCATGTGTACAAATCGAGAGATTCGCGGTCCAGTAATTCTAATTGAAAATACTCTCATGAGATAAGGTATCTATATCTATCTTTTCTTTCGCAAGATGGAAGGAAGAAGCATATGGAGCAAGTGGAGCACATATGACTCTTGATCAATTTGTGTATAGCTTGTGCAGGTTTCTTACCGTGAGACTTGTTCAAGTTTTTATGCCAATGCTTTTTTTTTCTAAATTTATTTTTTCAAAGTTTAACAGTTCTATTATTTTTGCGGTACAGTATGTCACATACCTATTGATAGCAAATCTTCTATGGCAACTTTGTCATCTTAAGATTTATCGATACGGTTTTTCAAAGGTGCTCTAGAAGTAGACTACGTGTGTGTGCATGCATAAGCGATGAGGAAATGACACATATGATGAATACGACCACGGAAGTCAAAGAAAAGGTTAGCTTGTTCCTATGTTTGTACAATGGCTTAAATAAAAATTTGTTGCTACCTAATATTGTTGGTTTCCATATACTTAGGAACAATAACGTTAACTTGAGAAAGATGTTTTCTATGGCTTCTAAAACAGATAGAACATGGATATAACAATACACAAGACTAGTCTTACAACAAATGGGACATAGATATAAGATGTACAAGATAAATCTTGCAGTGCATCTGTGCAAGCTCATTGAAGCCCAACAATCGATTCCTCGGCGACCCGACAATGCTTCATTGGAAATGTCATAGGTTATCCATCTGGAGTGCGATTGAAATCAATGAGCACTTGATGGAAAGTTTGTTTGATAAGCTTTCAAATGAATCTAGTCCCACATCAATATCATGTCGAGCAGGGTATTCAAATCATCAAGATAAGTTGTTTTTCTATCGATTACTACGAGGTCATCATGGTTTGAAGTATGCATTCCTCGGACATGTGGAGAACACACCAAAAAAGTCCTTAGACATCCTCCCCCTTGGCCACTTCCTTACAAGGCTAGCAAAGGCGCCCAAGTCAAGTGGAGGCCCAAATTCATGTGAAGTTTGAATCCATCTCAGACTCTAGGAATAGTCTTTAGTAAAATAGCACATATGGACTCTGTTTTTTATTATCCATGTATGGATGGAAAGATTATTTGATAAGCTAACCAATGACACTGGTTTCATATCAAAATTTCTTTGAAATCAATATTGGGATCATCGAAAGTTGACATCTAGAATCTGAAGGTGTTGTATCACTGTTTTGGACCGTTTGGGCCTTATAACATGTTGGGACTGCTTAGGAATGCGAATAGAGGTCTTTGAGCACCCTTTGGGCTATATATTTAGTAGTCGCTGCCCATGTTAGGACTCAATTTTGCTTTAGATTCATCTACCTTCAAACAATCGTTGTTTTTGGTTGTGAAACCCCAACTTTCGAGTGGTCCATAATACATCTACAATTGTCACTTTAAATTAAGCTGCTTCTTTCAAGTTATTACTTGTGTTCTTCGTTTCGTAGGCAAGAATTAGCCTTCTTAGCGAGGTGAACCGGATTAGTGACACAGTTGATAACCAAAAAAGTCATGTTGTTAAGTTTGCAGGATTCAAGTCTTTTGATCTGAAGCCAGATCAGAGTGTCGTGCTCCACCAAAACGATAGTTATCTCGACCTGATGGAAGATTAAAACTCCATCCCCATCAGTGAACACAATTATGTCTAGGTTGTCTTTGTGTTTATATGTTGTTTTTTTTTTTTTTTACAAATGGATGCATGTGTTTGGATGCATATGTTTTGTGCTTAGACGTACTATAACTTGTAAGTTTATAGTCTCCTTAGATAAGTGACTTCCATGGTTATTGACTACCTTGTTTTTTGTGATTAATGTATGTGTGTGTGTGTCTTGGAGAAACAACTTTTATGTTAGGTCTTAAAGCATGGAAATAAAAAAAAGGTTTCCTCAAATGATGATGATAAATGAAGTGAGGAGAACTTTGTATGTGTGGCAAATATGTGGTTTGGATAATCAAGTGTATGGTTAGGTCATAAGACACATAATAAAATAATATATAAAAAACAAAATATTCCAATAGGGGGTATTTAAAAAAACTCAACACACTACCTCTTTCCCAATCCCATGCAGTAGTCATAACCCGACATTTACATTCCTCAACTCCCAATCTGGGGATGATAGATCAACGACGACACTACTCCCACTCCTTAGGGCCTTGTTTAGATTACCCTCCAACTTCCAAGTTTTTTCACTCTCTCTCCATCACATCAATTTGTACCCGCATGTAAAGAGTATTAAATATAAATAAAAAATAACTAATTACATAGTTTTGTTGTAAATCACGAGACGAATCTTTTGAGCCTAGTTGGGCCACGATTGGACAATATTTACCACAAACAAACGAAAGGCTTTACAATCTCTCTCCTCTCACAAATTTGTTGCCCTATATAAAAGAGTATTAAATATAAATAAAAAAAAATAAATAATTACATAGTTTTGTTGTAAATCACGAGACGAATCTTTTGAACCTAGTTGGGCCACGATTGGACAATATTTACCAAATAAAAACGAAGTGCTACAGGAACCGTCCAAAAAACTCACATGAAACTAAACAAGGCCTAGGTCAGCAACGACACGAGTCACACACTAATAAGAATGTTGGCTTCAGCCTAAAGTAACTATGAATTGACGTGGAAGGACCGTGGGTAACAACAAGCTTGCAACGCAAAACTCTCAGGTAGTAGCTCCCTCCACTCACCAAGAAGCATAAACATGCATAGAACCTCATGACAGGTGTTTGGATGTAAACTAAAGGTGAAACGAGTGCAGTTCTTCACTGTTTCGGGAGTAGGAATCAAATTAGCTGCCATATTCTTTTTTTTTATAGTACTCAAACTTATACAAAGTCATCAGCTCATCATCATCACTCGATTAACAACCATAATCCGGAAGCTCCATCCACAACGGGTTCATGAAAAAGCAGCAGCTGGTGGTCCAACTGGTGTATCACGCAACATCGATCGTCCCGAGATCGGATTGCAAGCCGTCAGCCAAATCATCATGCACGCGGCAGATCCGGCGGCACACGTGCGTGCGTGCGTGCCGCTGCCGCACTGGACGGCAATGGGCTTTGCCGCCGTTCTTGGACTTTCTCAGCACGGTGACGAGGCCTTGCTGCATTTTTTAACGCCTCAATATGCACACCAGCCTGCACCCACCTGGGATCAGATCAAAGTGGTCGCGTTTCGGAACGGAAACGTGCACCACGTCCACCTGCTACGTCCGCGTACGCCTGACCCCGTCAAACAAGCAGTCGCCCTCACTCACAACCATGATGAACAAAGCCGGCCGGCCTTCTCGGGTTCTCAGACGCGGCAGGCCTCCAGCCCCAGCCCAGCTCAGCCGAGGATCGGAGCAGCGGCGGGGTTCTCTATTGGAAATATACCTGGCGCGAGACCACGACCACGAGCGACGCGACGGGAAACGGCACGCGCGGGCGCGGACGGGCAGTCGGCACCCAGCGCGAGCGCGAGAGAGGAAACGGCCGGAGCCGGAAGCGAGCACGCGACGCAAACGAGCCGTTCGAATCCAAACCGCATTGCGTGGCCGTGCCGATAAAATCGGAACGGCTGCGCGATCGAGCGATCTCTCCCTTTTTGCCCTCCTCCAACTCCAACAACAAAAGTCCTCAAAAAACACCCTGACCTCGTCGTCGTCTCTCCCAATCACGCACCGCGTGGCGACCACGATCGCGTACTCCCGCTGCACGCCTACGGGAGCCATAACCCGCGGCCGCGCGCGGACCATTTTCGCAGCGTGATCTCTCTCTTCTTCCTTCAATTCAAGGGGTGCTTGGGCGTACGCCGCGCGCGGCGAGTCGCTAGGCGTCTGAAAGCAGTCCTCCCTCTCCTCCCTCCCCGGTCATCTGAGGAGCGAGGGCCGCCGAGGGGTTTTGAGAGGATCGGAAGCACCCCCGCGATCGACGATGGCGATGGCGGCGGCGGCGCCGGGTACGGTGCCTCTGGGAGTGCTGCTGCGGCGGGAGGTGACCAAGGAGCGGATGGAGCGGCCGGACGTGCTGTGCGGGGAGGCCCACCGCACCCGCAAGGGCGAGGACTTCACGCTGCTCCGCGCCGACGCCGGCCAGCGCATCCCCGGGGACCCCTCCACCTCCTTCTCCGTCTTCGCGGTAACTAACCCACATTGCCCTATCTCCATCTCCACCAGATTCTGGGAAGTAGATAGAGAACGCGTTGGTCGCCTACTGGATGGAGTTGAGTCTATCGGGGGAGTTTTTGGTTCTCGACACTTTTACGTGGCTACCACTACGCGCTTGCTTTTCGCCTTTTTCCGGTTGGCAGAGTCATTTCGTCTTCTTAATCAAGAAGAAAGAGAGAAATAGTTGTTGCGTTTTTTTTTGTGTGTGTGCGTGCGCATAGGCCAGTTCATGCATGGTTGAAGCATGACGACTGTGAAAACTTTTTTAGATGTGATCCTAAGCATCATATCTAAATTATGTGGTCTTATGAAAAAAAAAAAACATATCAGGTTTCATCTCTTGCTGTGTTTTGCCGGCAGCTTGATGATGGTGCACTGTTGATGACTGTTTTTTTTCCCCTGAATAGACATATGATGGTTGCATTGTGCTTTGTTGATTGATTGATAGCTTTTCGATGGGCACAACGGATCAGGAGCTGCCATATACGCAAGGGAGAATCTGTTGAACAACGTCTTGCGTGCCATTCCTACATGTTTCTGCAGAGAGGAGTGGCTTGCCGTGCTCCCACGTGCGCTTGTTGCAGCGTTCGTCAAGACCGATAAAGATTTCCAGGCAGTGGGTAAGTAGTCGCTATTATTATTCAGCTTAGTATATTTAACAAAACTGATGGCACGTTTCATAGAATTATTTAGTCGTTAAACAGGCATATATTGCTTAGGGAGACACGTGATTTCTTTCTTTCTTCTTAAAGCCAATGCAGTGCGCAAGTGTACTATTATTCAGTTTCTCTTTTCCTGTCGGAATGTAATATATGAGAGATCTGTTTATGGTCCAGAATTTCCTTGTTAACTGCTATTCCTGGTTCAAATGTTCCTGAGACATTTTCTTTACTGTTTCAGCTGAAACTTCTGGTACAACTGTGACATTTGTGATAATAGACGAGTGGGTTGTGACTGTAGCATCTGTCGGTGATTCACGTTGCATACTAGAATCTGCCGATGGCTCAATCTACTTTTTGTCAGCTGACCATCGCTTTGACTCCAACCCAGAGGAGTAAGTTTTGCTCCTAATGGTATATATTTATTATTAAGGATTGTTCGATGTTTATAATCTTCCTATTTTTCAGGGTCAAGCGCGTGACAGCATGTGGGAGCAAAGTTGGGAAAATGGATGTTGTCGGTGGTCCAGAGGTTTGTGTCTCTATCTCACCCTGAATCCAGTGTGCTCCTGAATGGATATTGTGTTTGTTTGGCGTATAACCTACCATGGTGATGACTCCCGATTTCAGCAGTTACCTGTAACTCCATGTTGACTGAATTTGATGTGTTCAGGTGTACTCCAAATGGTATCTCAAATTGTGATAGAATTAAAAGCTTGTGCAGTGTGTTTCAGTCCTATGGTATTTTATAATTTGCACCAAACCATTTCACCATTTTTCTTTATTTCATGATTCATGATATGACTGCCAGTCTCTTTGGTCTTTGCTAATTGTTAGACCCAAAGTATTAATTCTGTTTTTCATTTGAAAATACTGCACTATATTTTCAATCTGTGACTTCAATTAGGGCAACCTTTATCTTATTCCAGACACTGCAAGTCCATCTTTCTCTAACGCAATTATTATTTGTGTTTAATCCCTTTTATTGCCCTCCTGGTATACTTTGGTTTCCTTGTTTTGTTTGTTATATTATATATATCATATAAAGTACTCTGGATTAAATAGGTCTACCTTTTGACATTTCAGGTTGGCCCTCTAAGATGTTGGCCAGGTGGCTTGTGTTTATCTAGATCCATAGGGGATCTTGATGTTGGTGAATGCATCATTCCTGTTCCTCATGTTAAGCAAGTGAAGGTTTGTTCACCTGAAAATTCTGCTCTACACCTACAAGTTTCAAAAATTGTGTGTGCCATTATATATGTCCATTCACGGTTTAGATACCAACTTAATTAAGTCTCCAGTTTCCTAAAAAAAACTTAATTGTATCCCCTTCAAGATGGCGTCGTCATGTCATGTATATAATGAAACAGCAATTTTAGTTCTAGTATATCGTGAATTTAATCATGACGTTCATGACCATGTGATACTGTTCTCTGTATCAGCTTTCTAATGCTGGAGGCAGAATTATCATTGCAAGCGATGGTGTATGGGATGATTTGACTTGTGAAATGGCTCTTGACTGTTCCCGTGGGTTCTCATCAGATGTAGCTGCCAATCGAATTGTTAATGTAATTAACTCACATGCATTTTCCTTAAAAGTCATATTATTTGTCTGATTAATCTGAACAATCTGGGATCCTTTGTTCGTTATTTTTTTTCCTCAGGAAGCAACCCGGCCTCGAGGAATCAGGGATGATACTACTTGCATTGTAATTGACATTCTACCGCCAGAAAATATAGTCCCGAGTCCTCCTAAGAGACCTGGCAGGATAGTATTCAATAATATGTTTCGCAGAAGATCTCTAGATGCCCCCTTCAAAACAAATAGAACAGAATATGCTGAACCAGATGTGGTGGAAGAAATATTTGAAGATGGCTCTCCGATGCTTTCTAAAAGGTAACGTATAATGAGCCTAGCAATTTTCTGTTTCACCTTTTCACTTCTATTGATCTCATGATGTATATATAGCTATAAAAGTAACAACACTGCATAAAAATATAGTACAGTTAATTATCCTTGTTTTTTAAAGGCCGGATAAGTAGAAATGTCAACTTGAAATAATTGGAGTACTAGCATCAATACAAATTGTGATGAAGATGTCCTTATGTGTACCACTGCATCAATGTAGAGTAGATCTGGCTACTATGATTGTGTCCTTATATTTATGGCAATGAAAGAGACATATTTAGCTTATGCACACTCAGCTGGTACTCCATTAGATTGTCAGATCTTGCTGTCTGTTTTAGAATCATAGGACTTGTAGTAGTTATTATTGGATACATAAAAATGAGTTGGCGTTGCTGCTTGACGGTATCAGCCACACACCCGTTTTTGTTTTCATATATGCTAATGGTCAGGATTGTCTGCTTATCTGCTGAATCCTTTCCCGACATGGTCCTGTCCTCTTCTTTCTGCTGAAACCTTGGATCCTCTTCTTTCTTCTGAATTCTGATCATTTACATGGTCCTGTCCTCAAACCATCTTGATCTGGTAGATACATACTAATTCTCAGATAATGCGGTAAATTAAATTATTTACCGCTTGTACTGACACAATAGATAAGTCGAAATCTCGATCTTTCCAACTTTGCTTTCACTATTCTAGTATATAGCACAAGGTTGAATTGAATAAAAATGCTGCCTGTTTGTTTTCTTGTTCCACTGGCCTCTGTTCATTGCATTTTCTAATGTGGACAGAGAATCATAAACAACTTGCTACCTTTTGATTAATTTGATTGCAACCTTATTGATTAATTGATTCTTGTATGAGTTTGAAGTATACGTTAGGTAGTTTCAGGATAGTCAACAGATATTTCGCAACCTTAGAAGTTGCACTCGACATGAGAACCTAGCAAATCCTTGGTTATTAACGCCTAAGTATTTTTCTTACTACTTTGTTTTATTATCTCATAATGTTTCTGATTTCTAGCACCCATTCACTGCCTGCAGGCTAACTGCCGGATATACCCTTGAGAAAATTTTTGCACCCTCCAGTTGTGCAGTTTGTCTGGTACGGTTGAAATCTGGACAGGGAATTTCAGTGCATGATAACCCATTGCAATATGAAAAACTACAAGGTTGGCAGGGTCCTTTCCTGTGCCCGAGCTGTCATGAGAAGAAAGAAGCAATGGAAGGGAAACGCCGGCCAAGAGGTATCATTGATTAGTATACCTGTACAGCATTCTGTAGCCCTCAGACTGCTCATTCGTTTTTTGCGTTCCTATTTGCTTTTTTTGAAGAAGCGTTCCTATTTGTCTTTCCAGGATCTTCAACGAATGTCTTTGGTCACATGTGCTAGGCCCGCCTAATTCCCAGAACCACTCTTCCATACCACTAAAGATTCTTTTATTCATTCAATCATTCGTAGCTGGAAACAATAGTCAGCCCATAACAATTCATTGGCTAGAATTGACCGTTTCAGTCGAGTAACACGGAGTATTCTTGACAAACAACCTGGAGATTTTTTTCATCATTTGGAGCTAGTAGCATAGTAAAGCCCATCTTATTCATCAGTTGGAGTATTCTTGACAAAACATGCTGTGTTCAGAGGTTCAGCTCAGCTGAAAGCCGCATCTACGCATTTCAGTGTACAGACTCTATAGAAGGCCGTTTTACTTGTACAGAGGTCTAAATAAATGATCATTGGTCGTCTTGTAATTTGCTGAGGCCCCAGTCCACGGACCACGTCCGACAAAAAAAAATGTTTAGCTTAGCAAAATTCTTATTGGATATTCGCTGGTGATATATAGTGTTAGTGCTCTGAGAGGTCAATCGATGACGATGACACACTCGAATTGCCGTGCCCGTTGTTGCTAAACAACCACTGTCAATCACTCTGGGATATTCAAAATATAATTTCTGCACGTCAGACCCATTCCAGCGTACATATAGTATTGGAATTTATAAATAACTAATAAGTCTCTATCCTCTGTGCTGGGTGCGGCTTCATCATGTCACTATCATCCGCCCTTATTATGGAGTTTGGACCGTGTCTGCGCTCTCCTGCTCATCCATTTGCGTCCATATTGACGCTTGCGCAGTTGCGCCAAACGGCCAGCCAAAGGCAACTTGTTTGCCGCACTGTGGCGCACCAGTGTTCACCCTGCACGTTTTTGTAATTATTAAAATCCAGTGACAAAATAATCAGGGAAAGGAACCTCTGGCTGTTGCGGGGGATCGCTCTCCCCGCGCGCTGTCGACATTTGGCACATCCGTCTCCGGACTGGTTTGTCTCCTCCGGAGTGGAGGAACATGCCGGTGACGGAGCCCCCGGCCCCGGCCGCGAGAGACGACGACGCGAGGACTGCTCATCGCACCTGCACGGCTGCATCATGCCAGCGCGCCACTGCTCCCGCCGGACAACAGCTCACCTACTGGGATATGTGGGACGATCTGCACGCACCACCTGATCGCTATGCTTAACCGACTATATAATTGATTTAGGCGCGGTCATGGCGACCAAACTAAAACTCGGTGTCGCAGCCGTAGCCGTGCCCTGGATCTCGCTTCTGAACTCTGAACGCGACGGGACGGATAGGGATGGCGATCGATTGGTGCCGCCGAATCATGTGCGGGGAACGGCCGGTCCTGCTTGTCCACTTTGACGGTCTGGCCCGAGACTACCGCGCGCGGCCACGTGCCGATCGCCGCGCTTGTTTGGAACGGGAACGCTATGGGAGGGAGCGAAAAGCTTTGCCGCTGCCGGCCGCCCGTCCCTTATGGACTGTCGTCAGACGTCAGGTTTGGATTCTTACGTTAATATAGATTTAATTTATAGCCAAACTAATGTTGATATGAAAGAGATAAGGGAGGAGAAAGATGAAAGCTTAACTCTCATATAAGCAACAAGTTAAACACGAATGCATAGGCAGTAGTAGAACCCAACAGAGATGTATATGAGGAGAAATAGAAAAGTGAATAGACACATATAATACTAAAAAGTGTTTAGACACAAATAGAAGACTAACTACTATATAACTTGGCTCTTATAACTTGTCTTATAGCCAAACACTTGGCTCTATTATTGAAGAGAACGACTTCCGTAAAACCTGTCAAGCAGACTACGGCAAAAAAGTTATCTAAATTTAAAAAAATCACACATTTGATAAAAATACACAATAACAAAATATTTATTCAAATCATTTCGTTTGTGAGATATAAAAATAATAAATTTCAAGCCGAAAAAGGAAATTTGTTAAAAGTTTGTTATTTTTATATCTCACAAATATATCTCAAATCGAGTTTGGACAAGATATTTTGGAAGATTGTGTATCATCATATCATCTACATGTGTGATTTTTTTGGTAAATTTAGACAACTTTTTTACCGTAGTAGTTTGCACAGATTTTTCACGGGAAATTAGTTTGCACTACATAATGTTCCCATTATTGAATTTGCTCTTAGCAGCCATAGAAACTTTAGCGTATGACCACACAGACGGATGGCGCAATGGACTGCTCTGTTTGGAATTCGTTGTGGCAAAAGCCACATTGGGTCTCTTTGGTTGTGTTTCTAAGCTAACCTACTATAAAAGGAGTAGAACCCAATAAGGTCTGGTTGTGATTTGCGACACAAACAGGTTTAACAATGTTAGGTTGTTGCCTAGTCAAGTTTGATAAGGTGTGTGAGAGAGTGTCATGCTTACTTCGATCCAGCTAATTCAAAAATACATACATGCATATGTGGGACTATTCTGCTTCATCAGAACTAGCTTTGCACCACTAACTTTAATGTAAAATCAGTTCCACTATAGATTTTGGCAATGAGAAACAATCATCTAAGACAAAAAAAAAAGTAGGCACAAAATTCAATTAGACTTAGAATTAAGAATTGTTCACCGGTAATAGACATGTCAAATGGAGTGGGGTGCCTCTAACAAGGACATAGTGGTAGTGTCACCACCATCGAGAATGGGCAATGAGCAAAATAAAAATCATCACCATTCCTACAACTACTGCCTGCTAGCTAGGCGCCAAGAGCAATATTGCTGATGCTCCAAACAAAATGGGACAAAATGGTATATCTGGTTAGAGACACCCCAACCAATAAATCCTATAATCTCAAAGTTGCCTTACGCATATATAGTCAAGTCCCTTGCTACAAACCCTCGAACCGACACGGCAAACCCCAAGCCACTTGCAGTGTTGGGACCAGCCTTGAGGTTAGGGTCACAACCTCTGAAAGAGCCCCATTAAGGGAACCCAAGACAGACACTAACCAAATAGGCCATGACGCGAAGGCCACAAGCTCAAACTAAAACATGGGAGACCTAATCTAAGCTGATCTGGAAGGGGGGAAGATCAATGGCACTGGCACCGCACAAATAATGGTGGCGACAATCGTGGAAGAGCATTGCTTGGGAAGGGCTCCATGTGACGTCGAGATTTGGTCGCCACCCGAGTTTCCTTAGGGACGACATGGGGGCAAGTTGTAACCGTACTTTTGTTTAAAATAATCTATCATGAAATAAGATGAACGACGATCTCATTTGGCGTGGTAAATGTTAGAATACACTTCTTTATAAACCTATGGCCTTTTTGAATCCTACTGTTCAAAGTTTAGTCACCAGACATCAAACCGCTTTAGCTCCCAAGGCTCCAAACATATGGTCTAAAATTGTGTCTAAAGTGAGTAAGGCCCTCTTTGAATTTTATGATCTAAAGTTTAGTCACTAAACTTTAGACTACTTTAGCTTTTGAGGCTCTAAACAATATATATAAATGATGTTTAAAATTTAGACAACGTTATAAAAATTTTAGAGCACACAAGTGAGCTAAAGTAATCTAAAGCTTTAATTCTCAACTTTGGACCGGAGAATCCAAATAGACCCTAAAAATCCATGAGACTTTTATTTTGGAAGGTCACAAAGGTCCAAAAACCCAGACGCCCAACAAACAGGCTGGGAATAACTAGACTTAACAAACTCAGAATCCATTGTATTTGGGACGGAGTTGCTGAGGTGCAGTACATGGTTTCTCCATTAGTTGACCAAATGATGAGAAACTCGCCTCAGCCTGTCGCTCTGCATTGGCGAAATGAATCGTGCCATTGATATGAACATCAGAAACGACAGTAGTACGGCATACTGCTTTTCCTTGGTGATGCTGGTTATGTCTGCGAGCGAAATATCCTAATTGGGATCTATTAGTCACAGGATTAGAGAAATCAAGAAACATGATACAGCTCGCCAAAGACACGACGCGACGGAAGAGCATAAATTAAATTAAAAGGGTCAAGGGGCCCATTCATCAATTGGACGTAGTCCCTGGTTTTTCACATTCTTCTCTCTCTCTCTCTCTCTCTCTCTCTCTCTCTCTCTGTGGTGTGTGAATCTGCATTTTCCCAGTCACGCAACCAGACGAAACATCTTTTCATCTGGATGCCGTACCGTAACCGTGCCTCTTCAGTCTTCAGCTCCACCAGCAGCAACAGTGGGCAGCATGCATGTTGCATGTTTCCTTGGTTCATTCCTGGACGAGCAGCTGTACATGCATACACGTCCGAGTCATCAGGGGGCCGGGGTATGGCGCCAGGTTGGTCCGTGTGTCCTGAGTTGGATCGGCACCGGCAGCTGCAGCTGTGCCAATGAAAATGACGACGGAGTCGCTGCTGATTAAGTGACGCACAGCGCCACCGTACCCCCGCGCCGCTAACGGCGGGTGGGCAAGCAGCGACCTGTTTGCTTGATGGTTGAAAAACGGACTGAAACGGCTAGATTTTTGTAATAGAAAAATACTACTAGCTGATTTCTGATAAGTTCAAGCGAAGCGAACAGACTAAAAGGGCGGCCATGCTGCGTGTGCGAGCCGACGTCAGATTAACAGTAGTACCAGTGTGCAATGCATGCATGTCTCTGAGTCTGAAATGCACTAGCGAGCTGCTGGGGCCGGGTCTGGGGACATGGCATCATATCATGGTCGGTCGTCCGTACGGATCTACGGATACACGTACACATCAGTCGATGATCGAGCTATATCACGATTAGTGTGCCGTCCATTTGGGCTTATCATGAAATAATTGCGTGTCATCCACCGGGTTGACTATACTGGTTCAGAGCTGCATGCAGGTCCAACTCTGCTAGACTGATGATGGGCCGGGGTACCTAAACCATACTATAAGCTGGGGGCCGCTTCGTGTCAAAATTGAAAGGCTTGGCCAACTGCTGAATCATTTGAATTTCGACATCTGTTAGGAGTAGTGCAGTTGTTTGAGCGTGAACGTATTAATGATATGATGCTTCTTATCATCAACGTAATCTGGTCACATGCAAGGTTATCTCACATGCAAGGTTATCTCAACAGGGTTGATTTGTTACGTTACATCAGCAGCAGTTTACTGTTCTTCCTCCGATCAACATATCAGCTAACGTGTGTAAGCTCAATCCCACGCTTTTTTATATTCACATAGCAAATTAAGAGCAGGTTAAAACCCTCTCGATCGGCATCGTCGTCCTTTCTAATCACCCATTCACCCCAGCGTCCTCTCCTCTCCTCCTCCGGTAGCTCTCGCTCGCCATGCATTCCCCTCCCCCACACCAGCTGTCCACCTAACATTGTCACCCACACGTACGCGCGCGGAAGCTAACCCTACCACCGCGTCGGCGTCGCTCAAAGCCATGGACGACACACCGCGGCTGCGGTCATCACGCGCACGTCCACCTCAGCTACTGTCCAAGCCAAGCCCACCTCTCCCTCCCCCCACCGCCGCCCAGCATCTCCGCCACCACCTCCCCCTCGCACGACTTCTCCTTCTCCTCTCCCTTCCGCGGCGGCCACCACCACCTGCCCCCGCTCTCCATGTCCCGCACCCCCGTCGGCCGCGTCGGCAGCGACCTCAGCCACGCCAGAGCAAGCCATCGTCACGCCACCACGAGCGGCAAGGACAGGGACAGGGATTATGGTAGCAGTAGGGCCAAGAACAAGGCCTCGCCTTTCTTCCTCTCCGGCCTCGGCGGCGCGTGGAGGAAGGAGAGCGGCGGCGGCGGCGGCAGCGACGTGACAGGAAAGCAGCAGCAGGCCGAGGAGACGAGGAAGGATAGGGCCAAGAGGGCGCTGGACGTGGGGCGCCAGTGGGTGAAGCGGCACATGGCATCCATGGTGGAGCAGCTGCGCGTCTCCTTCTCCCGGCAGTCGGAGAGGGACAGGCGGGAGCAGCGGCGCCGCTGCCGGCCGCACTCGTTCTCGGGGCACGGTCCTGGCGCCGTCAGGGAGATGAGGGACCGGGAGCGGTGGCGGCAGCGGCAGCGGCGCGCAGCTGTCGTCCGCGCCGGCGTCGCTGCGGGTGTCGCCGGCCAACAGCGGACACCTCTCCGTTGGCGGCTCGGTGAAGGTGTCCACATCGTCGGAGGAGAGCACCATGGAGGAGCTGCAGAGCGCCATCGAGGCCGCCATCGCGCACTGCAAAAATTCCATCTCCGTGGCCAAGCAGACGACGACCGCCGGGGACGACGACGCCAAGCGTCAGTAAACAGCGTAGTTGGTAGGGGCGGTTATGAATTACATGATCGAGCTTGCAGACCAGAATTTCAGAAGCCATGTCGTTTGATTGGATTTTACACAGGCATATGTAAATTAAGATGTAAGAAGAGATGAAGAGCGGTATATATACATATAGTGTTTTTTTTTTTTTCAAAACCTGGCAACTATTGTCAAAATGTTTATTGTGTTTGTACTTCGGCATAATGTCATGCTATAAATTATTTTAGTTTTTAGCCGCGTCTGCTAAGATGATGGGCAGTAGAGAGACATACAACAATACAATCAGCTACAAATTCGACATGGGAATCACTGTATTTGGTGTTTTGGCCTACTCCCTCCGTCCCCTTTTAACTGTCGCTTGCGCTTCCGAAGAAACAAATGCCGGCAATTTTAATAAATACTAAATATCATTGATTAGTATCATAATTAGTACCATCAGAAAGATCTTTGAATCTAGTTTTTTAACAAATTTATTTAGAGACATAAATATTGCACGTATTTTCTACAAATCAAGTCAAATTTGTGGCACGAAAACCCACAGCGACAATTAAAAAAGAACAGAGGGAGCAAGGAGTAGTAAGGACACCTTAATTATCTCTGTCGGGTGTACTCCTCCATATCCTAAAAAAGAGGGCGTTCTTGGCATCTACGTTATTTGCCGCAAAAGAAGACGTTTTTACAAAATTACCCCTAGCAAGTCTCACACGGCGCCCGTTCAGACTCCTCGTCATTAATCATGGACTCATGCGCGCCGCCTCGCTGGCCCATTAAAAAAAAACCAAGGGTCGAACCCAAGACCTCGGGAAACAAACCTCACTGCAAACCACTTGAACTGAGTCTCTTCCATGTAAGGACCCGCCGCCCTATTTAATAGGGGTAAACAGGGGAAACTAACCTCCATTTAATTATCTCTCATGTCCAAAACGTCTTCTAATTACGATATGGAGGGAGTATATATTAATTCTTTAGGATCTCTACAAATATGGTGCTATATGTTTAGATGTGACATGTTTTACTTTTACTACTGTGTTAGAGTTTAGGCTATTTTAGTTGTAGTACATATTTACGTTCCTTTCTTATGTCCTAATTGCAGGTTACTTGATGTTATGGTATTTTAAAAGGAAAAAAAGCACCAGAGCGTGATGATGCCAATAATCCTCAGAATTTTTGTTAGGAGGATTGTGGAAACAACTTTGTGTGATCGCATTGGTGATGAATTTATGAATAATTGCATTATTTATTTAGGGAAGAAAGAAGAGATGATAAAAGTCACGAAAAAACACTATGGTTGGTCGCTTCATGAAAATGCAAGGAACTAGATTTCAAGATGAAGAACAAAGGTAATTGATTAATTGATTATATTTATTTTCATTTGTTCATTTTTATGGTTGAAAAAAATGAAAGTTGAATCACAAGTTGTTTGTTTTCTTTTTTAGGTTGTCAAATTATCGAGGATGTACAAGACTTGAAGTAAAACCATGTATTTTACCTACGCTGGTGTTTTTGGCCATCCTAATAGTAGTACTTATTCTCTCTCTGTCCGTAATATCTATCGCGCATGTTTTACATGCTAATAAGTTTGGCTAAATTTGTAGAAATTACTAACAACATTTGTATCTATAAATAAATTTGTTATAATATTAATTATGTACTTAAAATATTAATATTTTTATATATTTAGTCAAAGTTATTCCTCAAAAAACACAATGACAATTAAAAATGATGGAGGGAGTATTTTGGTAAACCTCTTAATCATATATTTTTAGCTGCACCACCTTCTATTTTGGTCTACTTTCGCCACTGCATAGGCCAATTCTCAACAGTTTCTTCATGATAAAAAAAAGGTTTTACTCGCAAGTTGTACTCCTAGATGGAAGCGGTGTTTATGTCGTAGGCTTTGTCTTTTAGATGTTGTTTGGTTCGAGCGTTTTCCGGCGTGAACCGGTTACATCGACAACAGATAGCGGGAGTTTTTGAGCATAGCAGGTAACCAATCCCCGTGCTTCATTGGGTTGGTTACGGCCAATTCTATACTATAATGGAATTGTTAAATTATACTCCATCCACACAAGAAAACATCCCCCGCTGGGGGCCTCCAACTACTCCAGCTATTGCGCACCCAACAAAATGTACCTAAAAAACTGACAACATCAAAATCTAAGGCCTTTAATCAACCCTTACGATATCTTACGGTCACAAATAAAAGGCTTCAGCACGCTGAAGCCAGCCGCTTCCTCCGCGATGGCTGTCCAGGCTTCTCACGCACTAGCATCCCGCCGCACTCACGCAAGCGAAACGCTCCCGCGGGCACGCACACACCTTTGCGACCGGGGTTCGATTCCCGGCCTCGCTCCCCCACATCCTTTTTTTCCTTTTGTTTTTCTTGCAAGAAGAAGGGTCGTAGATGGGAAGCCCGGCAGGGGAGAGCGTGGCGGCGGCTTCACGCACACTAGCGCCCGTGCCTAGGGTTTGGGCAAAGGGCACTGCGGCTCCACGCATCCACGCATCGGATCTACCTACACGATGCGCAGGCCCAGGCATGGTGCAGCTGCCGGTCTCCGGGGAGACGTCGTCGTCTTCGGTCGCGGCAAAGACGGGAGGTTGCCGCCGGGCGCAGGCACCCGCGACCTCCCCCGGCCACCATGGAGTCGCTCCTCACCACCACCGGTGGTGACACTGCCTTCTTCCCAACCATCATCTCTGCTCCCATCCTCCGACGCACGAACACGCAAGGAACGGTCGCCACCGCTCCTTCCCCGGCGGCCGGAATCGCAGCCACGATGCCGTCCACTTGGCTGGGGGGCGCAGCTGCTTGGCCTTCGGGCGTGGCGTGCCCCGCGGCCCCCCCCCGTCGACTCTGTCTCCAACTCTTCTGCGCTCCATCGATCTCGATCTACTTCGAGACCTCAACCGCCAAGGTCAGCACCTCTTGATTCCTTCGTGATTTCTCTTCCATACTGTTCCATGTTGTCCTCCCTAATCCCCTTAGATGGAGCACTCCCCGATTCTCTCCACGGAGAGATGAAATA
>JADLZL010006939.1:0-25742 GCA_015844335.1 Chrysopogon serrulatus | reverse complement strand
GCCCTTTTTTGATAGCTTTTTCTCTGATATGTACCTTACGTAAAACAAGGATTCACCAAAACTCGTGGGAATTCGCCGTTGTAAACCCTAAGTTCATGTTGGTGATCGCCAATGTGCCTCTTTCAGGTTAGTTGAGGGTAAATTTGTCATTAATAGCCGTCAACACCAGGCCGTAGAAGCCGATTGGTCTTGGACTTGTGGGTCGAGTCGCCCTATCCTGGGCGAGACCAAAGGCTAGGCGTGAGGGTATAGGGGTCCTAAACCCCCCCGCAGGGGCCGATTTCTCTGAGGGTCTCAAAGGTTGGCAAGACTCAATGCGCGACAAGTAGCATATATGTAGAAAGTTTGCTTGGCCCTATTTCATCATGTTTTTGCTTTCTGGTGGGAATATAAGCTTTTGTCATCTGAAACTCATCATATAAGATTTTGTATTTTTTTAAAAGATAAATCTCCAGAACTCTAGTAAGTCACATAGAAGAGATAGCAGCTCAGACTTTTCAATCAGATCAATCAAATACCTAGACCTAATTCGCCATATGCAACCCACGAGTTTCATGCTCAGAGCAAATCTTCATGTCAAAAACAGCTGAAGCCAAAAATTTAAGAAAACTTATGTCTAAAAACTAGGGTACTTTGAGAGCAAGCTATTCCTCAAAGTCATTTTAAAAGATCATCTTAAGAGCTCATTTTATTTACACAATTTTTATAGTATGTGCATCCTTTCTACTAACTCATGTTGTTAAGATAAACGTAGCTGGATAAAGGAGACAATAAAGATGATATAGATGTTGACTTGTGTCTCCCCCAAGCTAGCTCTCTTGATGATGATTTTTTCTAGACACACGGGATGCCTTCCCCCAAGCCAATTGTTGTTGTGGGTGGTTGTTGAAGCTGAGTGATCCTCACAGAGGAGCTCAGACTTATAAGAGCAAGTGTAGGTAGGAATCTTAATCTCATCTAACAAGAAGTTGCTTCCTCCACACAGTGGGCGGCTGTGTGTCGAGAAGGTGTACTTCGTGATGAAGATGAAGATTCCTAGATGGACTAGCTCTTGGAGTCATCCTACAAAGAAACTTCTCATAAAAACACTAAAAACTCGTGGAACGGATTAGGATAACAGTTAGTGGTTAGCTATTTCGAGGACCGGTTGTTGTGAGAGGTTCCAAAGTGTTTCTATAGTAGCAAAGAGTGTAGCAAGATACCATTGGTAATTTTGGATTTTCTATTTTGTATGCGTAAAGGAAAAACTTTGTATGCATGATATTTTTATTATTATTTTATGCCACCACAGTGAAAAACTCCTATGAACTTTACACACCGAAGAGAAAACTCACATGGGCCTTTATGTTTTCTTTCTTTTTTGAATGAAATATGAATGCATATTTATTTTCTTTTTCTTTTTTGATGCAATGCTAAAGCAGAAAATAAATATGCTAAAGAAAAATAATTCATGCACTACAAGAAAGTAAATATGGATAACTACTACTGACTTACCTTTTGGTGAAGGTTCGATGGTCTTAAGTCTGCTGAATTCCACTCTCCCTAGTAGGTTTTCATGGATGAGTGCCTCGCTTGATGATGAAGATGAAGGACTAGATGATTATACCTTCTTGTGCCAAACTTACTAGGATCTTGTACTTGATATTGGTTGGACAGGTTCATCCTCCTTTGTTCATCCATCTTGTTCTTTTGAGGATAATTCCTTTAGTGTTTCGTTGATCGAGGCTCCTCGCTGACAATATTCACCTTGACCTATTTTACACCATCCGATCCGTGAGATGAGGACACGCACGGTTGCACTTTCTTCTATCAATCTTTCTTGACCTTCACCGGATTTTGGGGTTGATGAGTTGATATCCATTGGAGTTGCAAACTCAAGTTCCTCCTTGATTTTCTTTTTTCTAATGGGGGGTGAAAAGTTTGTTCTTCCTCGTGATGATGCACCGTACCGCCTTTTTATACGAGGAAGAAACCTTATTGGCACTTGCATGAGAGCTTCATCTCCAATGACTTGTGGGTGTCATCCTTTATCTAGGATTGTTCACAATTTGGGAAACACCATCGACATACCACTATTGATGACCGATGTTTATTGATATAGGATGCACACTATGACCAAGGGAGATATAATTTTTATCCCGAGGTTCACGTGGTTGCCGACACACACTCCCTCCTTGTCCGAACACACACTTGGTAGTTTTGGTGGCTAATTGGCCTCAATGCCAAGCCTACACCGAGCGCCACAAGAATTCACACGAAGTCGTAGCTCAATGACACGAGATTCCACTAAGGATTCCTTTTCAGAACTCCCCAAGTAGATAGGATCAAGACCCCCCTCAAAAACCACCGGGTGTGACAAGAACAATCTTCTTTTACTTGCTCAACACCCTCTCGGCTTCCAAACTGCCCAGGTGACGGCAATCACCAAGAGTAACAAGCTCAATCAATGACAAGATCGCCACTAGTGCCACTAGATACTCAATCACAAGGCAAATGCACTAGGAACACTCCTAATCACTGATGCAAGCAATCAAGCAAGATGAGAGGAGGGTGGTTGGCTTGGCTCTAGGGTGGTTAAGAATGATCAATCAAAATATGCAAGAGAGATACCCCAAGCCAGCCAACTAGCTTATTGATGAGGACATGACACCTTTGATACAATTCATGGGATTATAAGGTGAGCTTGTTCAATAAATATTATTGCAACTCACTTAGTTCCTATTGACGGTAGATACCCATCATTTTTAACCATCAACTAAAAGCATAAAAGAGATCACAACTAGAAAACATAGGGTTTATAACTAACAATTTTTATGAGTTTTTTGGTATTTCATATTTTCTATAGAATTATTCCTAAAAAGAGAATTTGGAGGATTTAATTGCAAGAATTACACAAAACTTAACCGCTGACGAAAATATCATCATTGGACACAGAAGGGGTCTAAGACACTAGAACGAAGCGAGGCGTGGGACCCACATGGCGGGCCGGCCGGGGCAGAGGCGGCACCACCCTTCCATAGTTTTCCACGAGCTTCTAGAGTATTCCTCCACTGCCTTTGAGGATCAATCTTTGGCCCTACGTGAAGTCGGGTTTGATCCAACGCCATCAAGCCTCCACCGGCTATAAATATGTGCCTGCAACCCCCTAGGAGCAATTAGGTTTTTACCTCAATTCATTTATCAAGATTAAACTAGAAGCTAGGGTTTCTAGAGATTAGAATTAGAGCTCCAGCTCTTTTAAGTTCTAGATTAGGTTTAGCTAGCAAGGTTCAAGTAGAGTTGGGCTGCTGCACCAAGCTTTCTCACCAGCAGTCAAGAGATTGGTAATTTGTATCTTATTTATGACTTTGTTCTTAATTATTATATTGCTACTTATTAAGTTCTTAGTTTGCTTCTAGATGCATTCTTGATATAGTTATGATTGATGATGATTATAGTCATATGTTCGTGAAGTGCCTAATTCAAATACTGAGTGGGTTAGGTGGTATGTATTATGTAAGCATTGTGCTTAGATATCATATTTACCTAGATTGCATCCCCGATATGCCGGGTAGTCTGGCAGATCATAGACGCATGTGCCTATTGAGTCCTCTCCGTATTCCCTCGATATAGGCTAGTAGAGCGCGGGGTCGCGAAGGAGGTGACTTATGTCTCTAATATCCTCTAGTTGATGCTCCCTATGCTGTTTTATGAGTTGGTTATGCTATAGATGAAAGTGCATAAATTGGTGTGATCTCAGAGACTTATTATTTAGAGGTAATCTAGAAGTTCTTTACTTTTAGTCGACCTCCCGTCCCACCAAATCATATTAGTTGAGTCTTTAATCTCTCCCTCTAGAAAGTCCTTTTATTTTATGTTTATCTTTATCTTTTATTGTTTATCTTGACTCACCCCCTACTAAAAGCACTAGAGTGATTGATTACTATAAGTTTGCACATTTAAAGTCATAGCCATAATTTTTTATCCCCTTCTAGGTAGATCCAACTAATAAATGAGTTTTCCTTTTGGCTTAAAATAAATCAAATTATACTTTAAAATCTTACCAGTGAAATGCAACAACAGAGAATTATTCTCAAGGCGCTATGATATATTCTATAACATTATTTTTAGGTAGACAAGTGTAGATTCTTTTTCAGTATTTTGGCATCATGTTAGGATGACAACTTAACGCCAAGTGATGTTTGGAATGTCAACAAGTATTTCTCGGCCCAGTTTTCGGGAAATCAACATTTATTTGCTAGGATAATTTCATGGGGGTATTCAAGCTTTCAAAGAAAATATTTTTCTAAAAGGAAGAGTAATATGGCTATAGACATAAATACTTATAGGTAGATCAACACCTTTTACTTTAGCAAGGTTATCCTTGTTTTGTCTTTGTTATTATTCTATGCAAGGTAAGTGATTGGTTGTGTGCTATTAACTCTCATCAATAAGAAGCATCCAAGACCCTAAAGAAGCTAAACACCGCTTGAGAAGTGATGGTCGAGAAGACGCTGCGCCGAATTCTCCGCCCAAGCACTAAGAACATTCGCCATGTTGGACCAACTCTCAATATTGGAGAACATGATTATGAACTTAAACCAAGCCTCATCAACATGGTGCAAGCTATCACATTTAGTGGAAAGAAGGATGAAGATGCTAGTGCTCATTTGTATCAATTTTCTAGAGATTTGTAGCACTATCAACATCAAGAACATATCTCAAGACATTGTGCTACTTTATTTATTTCCATTCTCATTGAAGGAAAGGCGAAGCAAAGAGTTCTATCAAATTAAGGATCAGATTGAGACATGGGAAGGATGTTCAAAAGCTTTCCTAGAAAAGTTTTTCCCAAGAGGCAAGACCAATGCGTTACGAGGGAAGATATCGTAATCTCCGTCAAGAGAAATGTGAACCTATTCTAGAAGCTTGATAATGCTTTTCAAGATTATATCTCGATTGCCCACATCATGAAATGGAAGAATGGTTACTCATGCAAACATTCTATCATGGATTAATACCAAAGTCACATGAATAACTAGATGCCACCGCTGAAGGATCATTTATGTCACTCACTCCTAAGAAGGCCGTAAGTCTTATGGACAAGATATCGAAAATCAAAGCCGGACACATAATAGCTAAACTTGTCATAAAAGTGAAGAAGTTTTAGAAGAAGTATGTGCACTATCCAATTTAATGGATGTACTATTAAATTAGTTAGAGCAAAGAGCTAACTATAAAAAAGATCGACAAGCCATTCAAGACGATTCGATTATTAGAATCAATATGGAGAATACTTAGGAGTTGAATTCGATAACTCCCCTTAAAAGATCAATACCATTATCAAGTCCACTTCACGTAAGCAAGGATGGAGTCAACCTCAAGGTAAGTATCAAGGTAATAATTACAATTCTCCTAATCAAAAAGCAACCACCTTTGAGAGAATTAATATTAGAACAAGCTACAATTAATGAGAACATTCATAAGAAGCTTGCTTTCAATGATACAATCTTAGAAGGAATAAACTCTAAATTAGATAATTTTTCTTCATCAGAAAAAGAACAAATAGCCTATTTGGCTTCTACTTTGTCTACTACCGCTAATCCCGAGTAGGTAAAAGGAATATCTACTAGAGGAGGTAAGTCAACACGTGATCCACCTTACCCAAAAGGGGCAAGGAGGCCACCATAATTAGAGCGTGTAGAAGAAGAAGTAGAGAAGGCTAATACGTAAGAAGTTATACCATAAGATTTGCTACAAGACCAAGAGTTGCGCCAAGACTTTCATGACACAAATTTCCTACCATTTCCATGCAGAAATAGAAGGGCCAAAATAGATGAACAATTTGGTAAGTTTGTAGAGGTAATTCAGAAATTATATGTCAATATTCCGTTGCTAGATGCCATGCAAGTGCCTACATACGTGAAATACCTTTGAGATATCCTCAACAACAAAAGACTACTGCCTTCTACGGAAGTCATTAATCTTATAGAAGAGTGTAGTGCGGCAATTCTGAATTCTTTTTCCTGTCAAGAAGAAAGATCCGTGATGTCCCACCATTGATTGCTCAATCGGAGATCAAAACTTTGAGAATGCTTTATGTGATCTTGAGCTAGCGTTAGTATTATGCCCAAGAAGGTCTTTGACAAGCTCAACTACTCTACGCTTACACCCACTTCGATGATGTGCTTGCAACTAGTCGATCAATCGATTCGCTATCCCAAGCAGGATTGCGAAAATATTCCGAACGATTCGCATTTAAGCCACGAATCAAACAATGCCAAATATTGAGTGTCATGAGAAGCAAGAATCAAGGTCATCATCTCTAAGACCGAAGATCCAAATTTTTGAAGAATAATCAAATTGGAGAAGTTCCGATTCTGTGGACTTAAAAAAACTCGAACCTTCGCTGGAGGTAATTCGGTACTTATCGGTAATTTAATTTTTTCGCATTACTTTTCGTGATATTTACTTTCTTAGCTTTTGCATTATTAAAAAGAAATAAAAAAATAATCATGGCATAATAGTTAGAATAAGCACCGAGTAATTAATGCTTACTTGAGCGTAAAACCCCATCAAGTATTTTTATTCGAAAAATGTAAAAATACAAAAATACCTGTATGGGAATTCTTATTTTTCGAGATTCATAAAAGTAATTTAGTTTTCCATTCTTGTGTCATTATATGGTATAAATACGGGAGACATGTGGGACCTACACACATCACCTCATATCCCATCTCACCCACCATCATTCACCACCATCCAAAGTTCTAATTATCACATTCACATGCACCAACTTTCACCATTTCTCCTCCTAGCATTTTCCAATCATTCTCGCCGATGAAAAAGTATCCCAAGGGAGCAGCATCTAGAGCAATGTTGACACCAGAGAAAGGAGAGAGCAAGTAGTTAAAGTGTGGGCCGACCGCCCCACCACACATGCCTACCGGCACCCCCCTTCTTCCTCTCCCTCTCTTCACTCATTCTCTCCTCTTCCATTCTCAAGTCCAAAGAACTCTGCTCCCTCTGCTTTCTTCATTACGAAGAACACAACTCACCAAAATCCCATCATTTGTTTAAGAAAAAATCCAAAAAAAATTAAAAGAGAAGGAGATTAGAGCTTTGCTCAAAGTTTCATCCAAGGGAAGTGATCTCTCACCCTCTCTAACCCTTCTCGATTTTTTTTGTTTGCTCTTGTTCTTGTTCTTGAAGATGAGCAAGAAATTGAAGAGTGCAGCAAGGAGCCTCGTATGGGCACTCTCCTTCCGCCAACCCGAGTCAAACTTCATCACGCACCTTCACGATCCGACTCCGAGATGGACGGGATACACCATCACACGCTGTCCAAGAATCATCATCCCAAGGTGAGCCCCCAAGGTATACCCTTATGGATGACTCTCAAATTGCTTTATTCACTAGAACCGAGAAGGAGTATTTAATTCAATTAGAGATAAGGAGTTTTTCTATACACCGGTATTTGATAATATACTACTTGCAAAGAACCGGTATGGACACTGAATTTGAGTTAGTCTTTAGAATAATGGGATGGGAAAATGCTTGTGCTATCACCGAGGAAGGTAGTAAACTACTCACCATTGAATTTTTGAGCACCCTAGAACTTGGTTCTGATGAAATATCATTTAGACTTTTTAACCAAGAGCATATTGTCACATGAAAGAACCTTAGTGTCATGCTAGGTTTTTCACCGGGTGTCCAAAGATATTTGACAATGCTCTAAAAAGATTTTGACAGAACATAAGTATAGGAGAGTTGTCGGGGACCAAAATAAGGGCCCCTAAGGAAAGCCTAACAAACGCAAACTTTGGGCCCAATAGGCCTCCCACCGCTTACCTAGGCCGCGGCTCTAGCGCACTGCAGCAAAAACCCTCTCCGCCCATCCGAGCTCACCCCGCTAAGGGCTCCTGGGCGGAGAGCTAATTTTTCGCCTCGGCCCGAGCCCCCCCCGCCGGGGCCTTGACGAAGCCTCCATTCTCCGCCCCGCCCGAGCCCCCAACGGTGGCTTTGACGAGCCTCCTCCCGCCCCGCCCGAGCCCCCGGCAACCAGTGCTCGACGGGACACGCCGCCTGTAGTCAAAGACCGTATTTCACCGATTTGACGATATTCACCACCGCCTCGTGTCGAGCGCCCATGCTCGACAGGATGAGCATTGCCCCGGCCGCGACCCACGCCGCAATCATGCTTACGCAGCTTCCCACAAAGGGAGGCCACGCCCGCCACAAGGCACTGTGGTCGCCAACCCTTCCGCGCTGTCCCATCGCTGAACTCCAGACGCCGGCCCACCACGCCAAGGCCACGCCACCTCGACGCCACCCCCCTCGCGGCGGGAGTGGATCGGACGCCCATTCCCTGGGCCAACCAACAGCTCCCCCCGTGAGCCCCCGAGCACGGATAAGCAACCATCAAGGCCGGGCGATCGTCCGCGGGGTCGCTCCACCCACTCCTCAGACGGCGACAAGCCCTGAGGCCCTCCGAGCCTCGGGACCCAGGCAGGTCAAAGCTAGGGCTCCGCACCCTCCGGCCGCACTTCACCAACTCCAACAGGGACATCCGTCACATTGACAATCAGGCAAGGAGGCGAGATCGCCGCATCGCCACGGTCCGGGGACCGACACCCACGCCGAGCCTCTGACATGAGGGAGGACAGAAGCCCACATGACTCCAGCCATCGAGCACGATCACCTTGTAAGGCCCTACCTTCCCCTTTGCAAAATATAAAAGGGGAAGGCAAATCTGTGAGACAATAGGCACACACAAAGCCCGATATTGGCACCTCACTAATCACCACGAGACATGGGACCCCGTCCCTCTCTCACCGCTTGTACACCCTACCTATGAGCACTTCGATGCGTGATAATACAAGAACTCCTCCCCCCCACCGGACGAGGGCCTTCTGCCCGAACCAAAGATAAATCCTTGTGTTCATCTTGCACACCATCCGAGTTGGGAGCACGCATCATTAAATTCACTGCCGGTGCTAGGACCACCAGCTCTAGCACCGGCAGCTGGCGCGCTGGGGGGAGAGCAGGGCGTGTTTCGCCTCTTCCCCGCCAAACCTCCGGATGGCCAGCCAGACGCGACAACACTTCAGGGCGGCCTCTCAGCCCCAACTCCTCCACCCCACCCCACCGGAGCCGTGGACCCCGATCCGCCTCGGTGAGTTTGAGTTCGCGGTCGATCGGGTGTCCAAGACGACATGGAGCTCCTCCCTACGGAGTTCGTGACCTCCCGACGAGGCCCCGGTGGACCCATCACCGCCCGGCACAGAGGGGCACCGAGGCACTCGCGGTACACGACGGACTCACCACGACGCCTTAGCGGTCCGGGAGGAGGACCTTATGGGGCGCTGTAGCTGGGCGACGCCCCCCGCTGGGGACACCTCCGCCGCCACCACGACAACCATTTGGCTTGGCCAACGCTGCCGCCACGTGCGCGGGCGTTGTCTCACCACCATGGGAACCTGTGAGGAGGCCCCACGCCGCCGCAGCGCCCACGGAGCGCCCCCGACGCCGACATCCTCGACGGATCCATCCACGCCGAGGAGTACCTGATCGCAGCGGAGTGGAGCGACCCTGCACGCCACGCCCACCCGATCCGGGCGCTACTCGAGGACACGGAACCTGTGGGGTTTATCCCTGAGCACGCCCCCGCCTTCGGTTACCCCGACCGACTCCCCTGACCCACATGTACGACCCGGACGCGACGCGCTTCCACGCGAGGTTCAGGATCTCGGCGCCGACGGCCGACAAATAATGACGGGGATCAGGATCGTGAACCCTAGGCACACCGCTTAGGCCCGCCACTCGTGGTCGCAACCCCAAGTGGATCCAAGAAGAGCCTCCCCGATCACGTGGGGAGCGGACCCCACCGCCCCGCGACTACCCCGAGGGGCGAGGATCCAGCCAGCCACGCCTCGAGCCACGACGATACACCGTGAGCGTATCCGCGAACCAGGCCAAGCTCGACCACGACCGCCTTCAGCTACGGCAGGGATAGACACGCCGAAAGGCGACCGCTGGTGCTCAACCCGAGTCCCGCGGCACGGCAAAGACGCCCGCGACGCCCCAACAGGATCGCCAACGGCGCAGCACGCCCACGGCAAGCATCCTCCCCGCCTTCCAGCCAAGTGCGAGCTAACGCGTCGCGGCCGGGTGCCCTTTCGCCCGGGACACGCCGGAGCCCTCTACTCCCGAGGGCACCGTGATCCGCGAAGCCGCGAGGCCTATCGAGACCGCCGCAACAAAGTCAGCCGAGAGCGCGCCCACGCCAGAGACGAGGCACCTGGCGTCTCCCCTCGAGGAGCGCGCGAGCCTCTCAGCCCACTAGATCCTCGCGAAGGCCGGCTTCGCGAGCGCATCTGTGACAACCCCTGCAGCTCAACGACGGCGACGCAACATCGAACAGGAGGCGAGAGCGGACGGACCAACGGACCGCCACCACAGGGGCGGCAGCGCGACAATGACGAGGATCAGCGACGACGCTGACTTCGGGGCCTGCGCCTTCAGCCCGGAGATCCGCAACGCACGGCACTCTTCGTTCACAAATTACGCCAACTCACCGAATACTGGTGAGACGAACCCCTGGTTTGCCTACCGGTTACCGCCCGCCGCTACTGGCGTGGGCGACGAGACGATAGCTCATTATCCGCACCTTCCCTCTTCACTGGCGACGCCGCTGGCCTCGGCCGGGAGCACCTCCCCGCCCGCACGATTTTGACTGGGCCGACTCGGTCAAGGTCTTCAGAAACTTCCAAAGCACATATGTGCGCCTCGGGAACTCCCTGATCTCCGTAGCCGCCGCCGAGCCCGACGAAGTCGCCAGCGACTTCATCCGCCACTTCCCAAGAAGTGCACCGAGCTGCCCAACGTGGCCGCACCGCCATCATCGCCGCATTCCTCGACGGGGACAACCTGCAAGGAGCTGGTCCACAAACCGGGTCGAAGATGCCCTCCACCGCCAACGAAGCCGCTTGAGGTGGCCACAAATTTTGCCTCCTGGAGAGGAGGCGTTGGGGGCCATCTTTTCGCGGCGCCAACGACAAGGACAAGCGGAAGAATGAAGAAGCTTCATGAACAAAGAACCCACAAACTGTAAGAAGAGCAAGAGGGGCAAGCGGAGGGGGAAGCAAGACAAGAAGGAGGAAGACTCCGAGGATGATCTCGCCGCCGGGGCCGACCGGCAAGGCACCCCCGAGGCCTCCCGGCCCGGGGCGCTCGACGACATGCTCAAGAAGCCATGCCCTTCCACAAGTTCCCCGTCAAGAACACCATGGGGGAGTGTGACTTGGCCTGCCGATTCTACCGTAAGCCGCCCCGCCCGAGGACAAGAAGAAGAAGGAGAAGGAGGATGAAGACAAGGATGACGGGTTCCCAAGATCCACGATGTCTTCATGATCATCTGAGGCCTCCCTTGGCCGAACCTTTCTCCGGCCACGATCAAGCGCGAGCCCGAGAAGTATTCTCGGTGCGCCCGCCACGCCATAGCATTGCCGTGGTCGGCCGAGGCCATCACCTATGGCCTGCCGATCACCCGCCTCTACGTGCCAAACCCCGGAGATACCCACTGCAGTGGATCCCGCTGCCGCAACGCTCGGCTCACTAAGGTGATGATGGATGGCGGCAGCCCCTCAACATCCTCTACTCCGACACCCCTCACTGTTGGGGATGGAGCGCCCGCACCTCCGACCCTCCAACTCTCCCTTTCAGGCATCGTGCCGCAAGCGAAGCCTCGGCCCCTGTGTGATCGATCTCCCCCGTCGCCTTCTCGACGCCATCAAACTACCGCAAGGGAGGTCATCACCTTCGACGTGGTTGATTTCCGAGGACCTACCACGGCATACCGGACGCCCCACGCACGCGAAGTTCATGGCGGTCCCGAACTACACGTATCTCCTCCTCAAGATGCTAGGGCCCAACGGCGCTATCACCGTTGGCTCCTCCTACGAGCACGCTGCTCAATCAAGCGACGGGAGGCCACCGAGCATGCCGAGGCCATGGCCATCTCCGAGGCTCGACTCCAAGCGCCACGCCGGCACCTTCGAGCCGTCCCTGATGGGGGGGTGGAGGTCCCACTCCCCCTCCACCTCGTCCCCAAGAAGACGGTGAAGATCCGTGACTCCTCGACCCTAAATAGGAAGCCGTGCTCATCGACTTTCTCCGTGCGAACATCGACATCTTCTGTTTGGAGTCCCCTCGACATGCCGGGTATTCCGAGGGATGTCGCCGAGCACTCCCTTGATATCCGGCCGGGTCCGCACCGTGAAGCAAATGATCGTGCCGATTCGACGAGGAGAAGCGCAGGGCCATCAACGGAGGTGAACAAGCTCTTGGTGGCCGGATTCATCAAGGAGGTGTTCCACCCTCGAGTGGTTATCTAATCCTCGCATCGTTAGGAAAAAGAGGGAAATGGAGAATGTGTGTAGACTATAATAGTTTAAATAAAGCATGTCCGAAAGTCCCTTTTCCCTTACCACGACGATCGATAGTCGACTCCACCTCGTGGTGTGAGCTCTTATCCTTCCTCGATGCTTACTCCGGCTACCACCAAATAAAGATGAAGGAGTCCGACCAGCTCGCGACGCCTTTCATCACCCCATTCGCATATACCGTTATTGCGTGACGATGCCCTTCGGCTTAGGAACGCAGGGGCCACGCATCAACGGTGCATACCGGGCGCCTTCGGGTGACCACATCGGGCGAAACCGTAGAGGCCTACGCCGATGACATCGTGGTCAAGACTAAGAAGGCCGACGACCTCATCTCGACCTCAAGATCGCTTTCAAAGGTCTTAAGGCCAAAAGCATCAAGCTCAAACCCCGAGAAGTGCGCCTGTCCCCGAGGCATGCCTCGGGTTCATCGCTCCAAACGCGGCATCGAGCCCAACCCGGAGAAGGTGATCGCGTGACGCAGCATGGGGGGCAATCAAGGACTCAAGGGCGCATAAATGAAGTCATGGGTCGGCCTGGCGGCCCTCACCGCTTATCTCACGGCCGGGGCGAGAAGGGCTCGCCTCAGACGCCTCCCGAGAAAGTCCGAGCTCCCTGACCACCGAGGCCTGTGAGGCCCTCGACAACCCCAAGGCTGCCTCACTGGCTCCCCGATCCCCGTCCCGCCTGCCGAAGGTGAACCCCTCCTCTTGTACGGCCACTACGATCACCTGTGGTCGCACGCCATCGCCGCCGAGAGGCGTGAGGAGGGCCACACCCCCGGCCGGTCCGTAGGCCGCCTACTTCATCGGGCCGAGGTGTTGTCCGAGACCAAGATCCGCTACCCATAGATCCGAGACCCCTTGACTTTTCGAGGCATCCTCGGCATCAAATGCCGAGGTCATGAAGATCGACGGAGGGGATCCGCAGGCCGACCCCAAGCCGGGATCGAGAAAGCCATACCGACCGGATCATCCGAGGGGTCCTCCCCGAGGACTTCAACCAAGCCAAAGCACGCGAGAAGAGCGAAGTCCTTCGCCGTCATTGAGGACGAGCTCTATAAGCGAAGCCCCTGGGGTCCCGCAATGATGCATCACGGCCGAGGAGGGCCTCGCCCTAGCCCACAAGATCCACGCCGGTGTCCACGGCCACCACGCCGCCCCCCCTCCTCGCCGGCAGCCGCTTCTCGACAGGGTTCTATCAAGCCGATCATGTCGCCGACGCCACCGAGGTAGTACGCACTGCGAAGGATGCCGCATTCACGCCTCGCCGACGCACCTACCGCCCAGCGCGCCTGCACTCATCCCGATCACGTGGCCTTTCGCCGTGTGGGGTTTGATCCGTAGGACCCTCAAGAAGACGCCCGGGGGCTTCACTCATCCGGCGTCGCCATCGACAAATTCCTCCAAATGGATCAAGGCGCGCCTACTACCAACATTCGTCCGAGCAGGCGGTACTTTTCTTCACCGACATCATCCACCGCTTTTGAGTCCCGAAATCTATCATCACCGACCACGGTACCTTCCTCCTCACGGGGGCGAAGTTCCAAACTTCGCGATAAGCACCAGATACGCATCGCCTGTCCTCGCCGCACCCCCGCATCTAACGGGCAGGTAGAGCGGGCCAACGGGATGATACCGCAAGGGCTCAAGCCTCGGATCTTCAACAAGCTCGACTGCCCGGCAAAAAGATGGCTCTGAGGAGCCCCCTCGGTCCTCCGAGCCTCGTGATCTACTCCACCGCCAGAGCCACGGTTTCTCACGCCTTCTTCCCCGTGTACGGCGACGAGGCCATCCCCGCCTACCGACTTAGAGTTCGGTCCCCGAGGCTCAAGGCCTACGACGAGGCACACAACCAAAGCGGCTCGAGGATTCGGCTGACATGCTCGAGGAAGCCGTGGACACCGCCTCCTACACTCAAAGAAGATACCAGCAGTCCCTCCGACGCTACCACGACCGACGGGTCCGCACCCGAGACCTCAAGGAAGGCGATTTGGTGTCTGCCTCCGCCAGACAACAGAGGGCGCCACAAGCTCACGCCAGCTTTGGGAGGGGCCCTTCATCATCGCTGAAGTCCTCAAGCCGGCACGCATAAGCTCGCTAACGAGGCCGGTGAAGTCCTCAACAACGCTTGAACATCCAACAACTACGCCGCTTACTCCTTAGAAATTCCAAGCATTGTACATACGCTTTGTACCTTTGGCTAAATAAAAAATCCTTGGGCGTTTTCTCCCAAGTCATAGCATTCCTCGTCCCTCAAGAGGGATTAGTGAGACTTGCTTTGGCTCACCAAAAACCAAGCCTCCCCTGGGGCTAGAAAGGGGGAACCCCTCCGAAAGCACCCATCAAAAAATCTTTTCGCTTTTCCCCGGCTATCTTTCAGATTCTACGATCCCGGTTGATTCGTGATACTTAGGAAAAAGCACGATCGAGGTCATCCCAAGGCCGAGGATCTGCCGAGTCCGCGAGGCCACCCATGCCCAAGCTGCCACGGGTGCTCCACTCGCCACCCCTCACCAAAAGGATGACTTCAAGTGCCACGAGGAGGTCGCTTCTGGTTACGAAAAAGGGCAATGGGGCCGAGGCATCTACTCACAAGCAGTCCTTACCTTCTAAGGTTAAAGAACGACCCCCCTCGGTTAGAAAGCATCCTCGAAGACCAAGTAGCTTAATGCAAACGGAAGGGAATGCGAGAGATAACGAAAAAGCAAGTACAAAAGCATAAAGCCTCGACGGCCGACTCATAAAGTATTCCACAAACACACGCCAACACAAGTTCCTATTTACTTGGGCACTCCTGCCCAGCCTTGTGGTCTACTGGGGCCCAAGGCCGCCAAAGATCACGGGCGACGATTATCCACAACCTCCTGAGCCTCGGGCCGCAGCCTTTCCACGGTCTCGGGCTCGGGGCACCGGGCTCACGGCCGGTGATCATGCTTCAGGAGCCACGGCGCTGGCGTCTGGGGCCGATGGCCATGACCTCGGGACGCCCTGCCTCGGCGGCCACCTCAGCCTCCTCCGGAGGGGGTGGAGACGACAAAGAAGCGCGGGGTGGCCACAACGCGCAGAGCTCCCCGCCGCCTCGCCTCCTCGACGAAGTTGGGCCAGCACCTCGCCTCCGTGCCCCATCTCCTCTTGGCCAAGACGGTACCCTCGGCGATCCGAGGAGGTCGAGCCACTAGTGGGACATGGTCGGGCGAAAGGCGGTGTGGGACGCCAACTCTGGAGGGCCTCCTGCAGCGCCCCACCCGCTACTGTACCGTGGGCCAGCCAAGGCCACTGTGTTGCTTTCCGCCGGGGCCCCCTCCGCCTCCACCGCGGCACGACGCCGAGCCTCCCGCGCCGTGGTCTCGAAGCCGCCTCGCGAAGAAGTTATAGGCGGCTCCGCGACGCTGAGAGAGAGGTTCTCTCCAACTCTCCGTCACCCCCGCCTCGCAGTTCGCATCACCAACCCGAGAGTTAGGTTCTCTGACGACATAAAAATGTGCACGAAGGGCTATCGCGCGGGGCGCCTACCCTCAGTACTGGTCGTGGAGGGTCGTGGCCTCGCAATCCCCTCGGTGATGACCGCCTCCTTCTGGGAGTACACCCCGTCAGACGACGACGTCAGCCTCGGAGGCCTCCAAATTTCTCGGATGTGGACTTGATGGAGTCCACCGAGCGGCCGAAGCCTCTGGCCGACCATCGCCCTTCTTCTCCACCCGGAGCTGGTCAAGGCTTTTGGCATGACCTGGCCAAGCGATTCTCCCGGGCAAGGGAGGCCCCCGCTGGCCGAGGCCTCGGACCGTGGAAACGAAACGAAGATGGAGCTTCAAGTTTTGGCGGCCCCTTCTCTCGGCTACGCTGCCGCCGTCTGGGCAAATCCAGCCCTTTCATCAAGGTATCGTCGCGGAGGCCGGCCGACGCGCCGGAGAGAGGTCCGATTTCTTGCCCATGTTCTGCACTAACTCCCGCAAAGACACACCCTCTTTCCAAATGTATTACACTGGGAAAAGGCCCCAAGGGGAATGAGGACAGAGTGCCCACTTACCCGGCTAGAGGGGAGTTCCCCGGCACAGCCCCGACACGATGGTCCCAAGCGGCCTTCATATATGCCGACGCACCGCCCACGCCACCTGTGACCTCACCTCCCGGGCGCTGCCCGGCCGCTGAGGCCCCCTCGCTTCTCCAAGGCCCCTGTATGGCCGGCTCTCCCAAATCTAGGTGACGCCGCCTCTCCGGGCACTCCTACCGAGGTCAGCGGCATCCACGGTGGGCGCCCCTCACCTACGCCCCCTGCCCTCCTCCGCCGAGGCGACTCCCGCCTCGGTGGCCATGACTTGGCCGGGAGCCGAGGCCGGCTCCACCTCGTCATGGCCACATCGGCAGGCAACCACCGCGTGGCTCCTCCACCGCCCTCCTCCGGGCACCGATTCCACCCCAACACACGGCCAAGATCACCATGTTCTCCCTACGGGCGCCCCCCGGCTCTGCCCCGGGACGACGGGGGCTCCTTCGATCGATGGCTATACCTGCCGCGCCTCTTGGTTCCCACTTGCATACCCGCACCGCCTCCATCTCCGTCGCCGAGGACCGGCCTCCACGGTTGGCGGCGCCGACGGTTTCTCCTCTCCTTCGGTCCCGCCGCCATCTCGACGACGGAAATCAAGGCTCGAGCCCCGTACCCCCCCCGCTTTAGCCGCCGACGGCGAGGGGCCCGATCCACCGCTGCCTCGGCGTCAGCCGCGGATGGGCACAAGGTAAAAAATTAGCGTGTAGACGCCGGAATCAACAACAAGGTACGAACACCATTTACCCGCACTTAATCTTGGCACTGACCGACCCACCCGAGGAAGGGACCGCGCCTTCCGGGGGGCCCCGCCGCTGCCTCCGACCCGCTCTTAGCGGCGGGGCTGGCCGCTACGGGATGGGCCTCGGCAGGGGAGGGCTCGACGATCTCCTTCCCCGGCGTCCGCCTCCCCCGAGGGGACGTCCCACTGGAAGTGTCGCGCGCCCCAAGTCCGGTGACACCGAGACGAGCCTCTCCAAAGGCCCTTTCGTGACGCCCGTGTCATCAACGAGCCGCCGCCCGCCTAGGCGCGCGACGCCACCTCCTCCGGGATCCAACCCCAGCAGCAGCTCCGGCTCGTCCCTCGTCCACTCCTCCTCACCTTAAATGCGTGCATCACCATACTTTCGGTGGTCTCCGACGGCGTCTCCTCCCGAGGGAGGTTCTCCTACTCTAGCGCCGCCGCAGCCGAGCCAGGTCATCCTTCTCCTTCTGCCAAGGACGTTACGCCGCCCGCGGTGCTCTCCTTCTCCTTCCTCTCGCCTCCCACGCGGTCACGGTTGGCCTTCTTCTCCCGTGGCGAGCAGGGGCCCCGACGGCCTCGGCCTCTCCGCGAGCCCCTGCAAGCGCGATGACCGTGATTAGCGTGGGAAAAAGAAAAAAGAACGGAGCACACGCCGGAAAGGCAGGGGCGAGCCTTACCAGACTGATGTGATCTTGTCCGGCCGCATCGGGATCTTGGACTGCGAGGAAGTGCTCCACCGACGCCGTCAGCTCGTCCGATTGAGGACCTCGGCGCACCTAGGTCCTCGGCCGCCATCCGGTGCCCTCCCGGGCGTTGCAGGGCGCGCATGTCGCCACAGCGCAGACTGCCGATGCATCGCGTCAGCACCGCTGGAAGCCCGGCGATCACCGCCCGGCCTGCACACCACCTGGTCAAGCGCCAGGCGGAGAATACCTTCCTCACCGGGGTCACCCTTCGGCGTCAGCTCCTTCTGCCACGATGGCAAATCGGGTCGAACACCTTCCCGTGTAGGCGGGCAGGTGGTCGTAGTCGTTGTAGAACCACTTTGTGCCGACCACGGTTCGAGGTGGCAAGCTTGGCGGATATACTCCCTCATAAGTTGCTTGGACCGTAGCTGCAGCGTGCACCGCCGGCCCCGACCGCCCGACCTCTTCCCCTTCTCGCTTTTCCTTCTCCTTCCCTTCCCTTCTCCGCCCCTAGCGGAGATTTCAGAAATGTGGTGGCCTCGAAGAAGTAGAGCCACAAGTCCCAAGTGGGCATCGTGCCGAAGCCCTCGCCTGACGCCACAAAGACCGCGGCATGGGAGATGCAGTTGGGGGCGAGATTGTGGAGCTCTAGGCCGTAGTGCTTTAGGAGCGCCAGGAGGAATCGCCCCACCGCATCCCCCCGACCTCCGCGCTCGTGGAACGCCGTGAAGCTCACGACGTACCCCGACGGAGGACGCTGGTACCGTGGTCCGGGCGGCAAGACAATCCACTGCCGCCTGATGTCGGTCCCGACGCTGCTAGAGCCCCCGCTCGCATACGCCTAACTCCGGCCCGCCACCGAGCACGACTCCCACTCCACCACTCCGACGACATCGGCCTTGGGCGCCATCAAGGAAGAAGTGGGGAAGCTAGGAAGACGGCATGGGAGGCCCTCTCTCTCTCTCTTTCTCTCCCGGGAAGCTCAAGCTTCTCTCTCGACGGGCGAAAGGGCAAGGGCAAAGAGCAGCAAAGAAGCAGCATGGGAAGGAGGGCCAACGCGGCCACCGCATAGGTATTTATACCCAACGCGCTCCCCTCTCTTTGCATTAATTGCGATCGCCTCCGATACACCGTAATCGGTTACACACCACGCACGCACGAGGCGCCGGCACGCGAAGCGGCCATTGCCCACACGGGCTTAGCGCACCACACACGCCACACGGTACGCCTCCCGCAGCGATCTCGGCCACGGCTCGGTCTCGGCCACTGCCATCAAGGCGGGCCACAGCTGAAGCCGCAGCGACCAGACGCCACGCCCCCCATGGGGACCCACGAAACACACGCGCACGCCAATCGCCATGACGGGGAAAGTGGGGCCCCACCGCCAGGCGGCGCCTCCACATCCCGCTACTGCCACCTCGAAAAGACGCGCCACCCCACCTACGTGGCAAAACAAGGGTTCCTTCTCCACAAAAGGAGCCCTGGCGACGCCCATTTACGGTCCGTAGGTTCGTAGGGTGGCCCCATCTAAGGGTTCGACAGCCCACCTCGTGGCAACAGAGTCGTGGGGCAGCTCCTGACGGCCTCATATTACGCCTCGGCCCCACAAGCAAGCGGGGGCCGGCCCCGCAAAGATCCGAGGCCACATGGCGCCCAGAGTAGGGGATCCCGCTGTGGGAGAGCATCGAGCCCCTGGGACCTCGGGCGGACGGGACCCGAGCCCCGCCTCGCACACCGTGTGCTCTTATGAACAAGGCCCGGCCCAAATCCCCCTAGCGAACGGGCACAAGCGGTTCACTTGATCCTCCCCAATCACCACCGGATCTAGTCGTGTTCGACACTCGCCGATGATAGCATGACAAAGTCCACCCCCGCCTCCCCGCGGAAGGGAAGCCGAGGTGCGTAAAAAAAACGATGGTCGAGTACCAATTGGGTTCCCCACACTACGAGGGCTCCTGGGGCTTCCCCAACGCCACAACCAATTCGGGAAAACGCCCCGAAACCCAGCCGAACCCCCGGACGAGCCGACGGGCCCGGGGCTCAGAGCACGGACCGCTTGTCCGCCAAAAACACGCACAAGCCCCTGGACGAGTGCCCTCACCCTCCGAGGCCTCGGGGCTACACCGGCGGGGGCGCCAAGGCCCCGCCGGTGAGCACGACTCTCGAAATAAGTCCCAAAACCACACCGTGCGAGCTAAGTACAAGCCCCCGGCGGAGTCCCCCAAACTCCTCCGAGGCCTCAAGACTCGCCTCCCAAGCACTCGAGGAGAAGTGTCAATAGCAGCCGAGGATTGCACGGCTCTCAGCCTCCGAACGAGTGCACCCACTCCTTCGAAGGCCTCTGGGCTACTGCTTGGACCAAAATAAGGCCCCTAAGGAAAGCCCAACAACGCAAACTTTGGGCCCAATAGGCCTCCCATCGCTCTTACCTAGGCCGCTGCCCAAGCACTGGCACTGCAGTGTGTACCTCCTCCGGCCCATCCGAGCTCACCCCCGCTAAGGGCTTGGGGCGGGAGAGCCATTTCTCCGCCTCGCCCGAGCCCCCCAAAGATCGGGGCCCTGACGAAGCCCATTCTCCGCCCCGCCCGAGCCCCCCAACGGCAGGCCTCCTGACAAGCCTCCAGCCCCGCCCCGCCCGAGCCCTTGGCAACTGTGCCTCTGACGGGACGCTGCCGCCTGTAGTCAAAGACCGTACTCACCGATTTGACGCATATCCACTACCGCCTGTGTCGTGAGCGCCCATGCTCGACAGGATGAGCATTGCCCTGCCGCGACCCATGCCGGGCGATCATGCTTACGCTAGCCTCCACAAGTGAGGCCACGCCCGCCACAAGGGGGGCACCGTGGCCGCCTAACCCCTCCGCCAGTCCCATCGCCGAACCTGTGACGCCGGCCCACCACGCCAAGGCCACGCCGGGGCCGACGCCACCCCCCGCGGGAGTGGACAGGACGCCCATTCCGGGGCCAACCAACACCACCCTCGTGAGCCCCGAGCACGGGATGGGCAACCACCGGTGACGGCGATCGTCCGCGGGGTCGTTCCACCCACTCGTCGACGGCGACAAGCCCGAGGCCCCCCGAAGCCTCGGACTCCAAAGGGTCAAAGCCATGTGGCTCGCACCCCTCCGCCATCACACTTCACCAACTCCAACAGGATGTCCGCCATTCGGACAACAGGGGCAAGGAGGCAACGTCGCATCGCTCGCCATGGTCCGAGTCCTCGCCGCACGCCGAGCTTCGATGAGGGAGGACGGAAGCCCATGACCCAAATGACGAGCACTCCATCACCTTTTGTAAGGCCCTACCTTACCTTTGCGGCTATAAAAAGGGGAAGGCAGGGGCCCAACAACACACACAAAAAGCCCGATATTGGCACCTCACTCAATCACCACGAGACTTGGGACCCCGCCCTCTCTCACCGCTTGTACACCCTACCTACGAGCACTTCGGTGCAGTGATAATACAAGAACTCCTCCCCCAATCGACGAGGGGCCTTCTCTTACCCGAACCAAGATAAATCCTTGTGTTCATCTTGCACACCATCCGAGTTGGGAGCACGCACCACAAATTCACTCGCCGGGTGCTAGGGGGCCACCGCCCTCTAGCACCGACAAGAGTATTTCGAAAAAAGGTTTTGTCATAAACCCACCACCGAGGATTATAACAAAGTTTTCTTTCCTTGATTTAAATAAATTGGTCGTCATACTCATCCTTTTCACTTGTCACTTGTGGGGCTTTTAGTCGTCACTTAATCTTTAGGTTGGTATTTTAGCAAGAGAGTTAGACATAAATTTTGTATACATTCTACTCTTTTGAATTGCTTTCTTCCCGAGCTTGTATTTTTGTATAAAGAACAAAGCCAAATGATGAGATCATAGCAAATTACTAAGCTATACACTTTGATTGGAAGGCAAGTTATTATATTTTTCTTTTTTGAACTTTTATGTATGACTTTCTCTTTTCTCGCCTTTTTCCGAGAAGTGGGGGGGCTATTCTCCTCAAGGGTACTTTTGTACCCATTTTTTTCGCCGACGGGTGTCTTTGCACCCCTTGTTTTATTCTCTTTTTTTTTTTTGGCACATACCTTTTGGTATGGCATCTTTTATTGGCTCATGCTTTTTTGGCATGGCATCTTTTCATTTTTATAGCCCACACTCTTTTTGACTTCTAAGAGAGAATCAATACATAAAGAACAAAAATTGATTTTCATTGTGTATGTGAATTCGATCATGGGTGTATAACAAAGCAATCTACTTAAGATCATATCAAAGGACCTTGGTTTTATTTAATTTTTAAAACTCCAAGATTCAAGCTTTTCTTAGAGTACGATTGTAACAATTTCTTAGTCTAACCAACTCAAGCTTCATACCATCCTTAGACTAGATCAAGCTCTATGCATCCCACTAAGTTTTCAAGTTTCTAGAGTGAATATTTAAAACCAATAAACTTAAACCTTGGAAGAAGACTAAGTCATAAGCTAGGCACGTATGAATCATAAGACGAGCAACTGCTCATCATTTCAACAAGGGAAAACTATGCATAGTAATATTCACATATTTAGAGTGGAATTCATCATCATATATTTATTTTTTTTATATAATGTATGCATTTGCAGGGAAAAGGAAAATATTTAGAAATGCAAATGCAAAGATACCTGAGTGGGGGCCCTCCCCCCAAGCCGGGCTTGGACCTTAGCCTGTTTGAAAACCCCGAACCTCCGTATGGCCCGCCGCCATATTGGATCCTCATTTGTTCGCGATGTGGGCCCACCGTTGTTGCCGCTCGGACCGCCACCGCCGTGATGCCGATGATGCCGTTGTTGCCACCGCTGATTTTGGAGTTGCCATTGTTGTTGTTGGCGGAATTGCCGTACCGCCTCCTCTTGAAACTCATCCGTGCAAAGACATGGGGAAACCGAGTGTGGAGTGCCCCAGTGTGGATCGACTTGCGTGGTGGCATCGTGGGGGGCATTCCTGGAGTCCGAGGAGTGGTGGTGGCTTCCCAAGCCTCGCCCCCAAACTGCGGTACTCCCCACCTTCCAAATTTCATACGGTGTGGGGTATGCCCCTAAGTAGAATGCGCTCAGAGTATATCCCCGTGTGTGCATTGCCGGGGATACCTTGGCCGCTCTATCGGTGAGAAGAAAGAAGGTGGCGTTGGTTGGGGTTGGTGTGAGCTCAATGCTTCCCTCTCTCAATGGCACTTCCAGTTGACCTCGCCAGAAACACTTCTCCCGCTAGCTTTCGTGAAATGATCGGAAGGGTTAGTTCAAGACAATTGTACAATCAAAGATCCTGTTAGGTAACCGATTTCAAGTGCACCTTCAGAGAGTATATAAAAGTTCACCTACGATTCTTTTTCAACTGGGTGCCTATGTATAAGAGAATCTTCTTCATTATCATTACTCTAGAAACAAAGAATATCAAAGAAATCGACAACTCCTTCCCTTCTAAAGCATCGACGGCCATAAGGACGTGAGTTATTAGGAGGTACATGGGATAGTAGTTGTGTGCGAAAAGTAGCGTAGCTGCTGAGCAACTATTTCTCTAACAGAGGCAACTTTTTATTTTTCTTTACCATTGCATATAACAAATTTTAGCTCATCACTATAAACAAAGCGATATCCTCTCTAGCAAACAAGGTCATGGCCATCCACTTATGCATGAATCTAAGGGTTGGGTGATGGATTTGAGCATTTCTAGGTTGAACTTGCCGCTTGAACTTCCCCAAAATTTCTTCCTAAAAAAGAAAAAAAGAAGTTACTTAGGGTACGATCAAGATAAAGAGAGCATTTCTTATTAAACCCTAGGTGTTGGCTAAGATCCTTCCATGATACAAAGTATTCAACTTGAAAAGTGCACAAGAATTGCATGGTAAGAAATCGAGAGCTCGCTTTCCCACACCGACAACACCTTCCCCACCCGATATGCTTTTCAAATGAGAGTAAATTCTTCATCCATACCGCTTTTTATGGTGGATGTCGTGGTCGTGAACCGGCATGGTGGACGCACGTGAGCTCCTTTTGATGAGGTTGTAGGCTTGCTCCTCTCGATCTCCTTCTAGGTCGATGTCCGGGCGTGGCATCCATCTAAGCGTTCCTCCCTCCACTGTGGGAGCTTTCCATGTACCGAGCTTTCATGCCTATGGAGTGGAGCTGGAGTGCTCGAGTTCCCCCACGCCTTTGAGCGTGACTTTTTGTCATCCTTCTTTGAAGGCTCCCGGCCACCTCCTCCTCCGTGAATCTTTTCATGGTGGGTGGTGAAGCAAGAGCTTGAGATGGTTTGCTTAGCGAGGGTTTGCTGCGGGAGGCGAAAAGTTTTTGCTCTTGTGTTGCTAGAGTTGGTGAGAGCAAGAGAGAGCTAGAGAGTGAAATGGAAGGGAGAGAAAAAGGAGAGTGTGGGGGTGGAGAGCCTCCTCTCGGCCCCTCCTCTTTATTTATAGGCAGAGCAACCGCCATGGAGGGGAGGGGGGCACCCGCCACCGCATCAGCCGCCGTGTAGGAGCCGCTGGCGCCGGTAATCGGAGCGGCCGCATTCTTGGTGCGCCTCCAAGCACCATGGGTGGCCCGCCCACCCCCCTGGCCTTTAGCTTCCAACGCCATGTTCATTTTTCAAACCGCTAGGGGTTCGGTGAGACCCCCAACGGCTCTTTTGATTTTTGAATTTTTATTATTTTTCCTTTTTAAAAATTTATTTTAAAAATTCTGAAAAAATAAGTTTTGAAAATGCTAAATTACTTTGGTGCGTAAATTGATTTTTGCAAGATTTTTCTGCTCTTTTGAAATACACCAAAATATTCATTAATGATAAAACACTCAATTGAGTTTTTTTTTGAAATGTGTATAAATTTAATTCATGCCGCTTACCGCGACAGGACTCACCCCATTTATGGTCCGTGGGTTAGACCCGATTCCCCTCCTTTTATTTAGCCGCAAAGGATTATTTAAGCGTTCGGGTTGCCCCTTGATCCGCCCCTCGCTTGATCGATTTAAATAGCGGCAAATTATTTGAGCTAACTGGAGATTCTATTGTTTTGTTGAAGCTCATTTGATTATTAATGGCGAGGAGAGATTTTCTATTTTATTTATTTTTGTTTTCAAACATTTTATCATTATAAGATAACTTTTATTCAAATTTTCATTTATTTTTGCTTTGGCCTAATACCAAGTCTTTCAAGGAAGGTTGGTTCAAATTATAATTGGAATTAAAAGTTCAATTACCTCCTTGTTGACAGGGTTAGTTGTTCCATCCGCTATTATTTTTGTTGGCAATACCCGCTTCATGGGTTTCGGCTGCTGTTGATGTGACACTTTTTAGCCAACTTTTACTACGGCTTTTTACCCAAGGAAAACAAGAAAACACACTAGTCTAGGGCTTTATCCGATAAATTCCACGAAGTTTTGCATATATCCTATTTTTCGTGGTGATTTTTTTAAAAGCTGAAAAGAGGGATTATAGTGCATAATTATCACTTAAATTGATCCACGGTCAACATTATCATTCCGACTCGAAGGGTCTAGAAGACACCAAGGCCGGGGCCCGCAGGAAGCCCCATCCCCGCCTCACCACCTGGCCGGGCCTCTAATTCCACCGATGGCCGCCGCTCCTCGAGTCTTCCTCCACGCATCCTTTGGAAGCCAATCAAATCATCCCTACGCGATTTTAGGCTCGGTTTGATCCGGACGGGTACATGAGATGAAGACGCTGGATCGCCGACATGGCTGTTCCCTTGCCCCCTACTCCACCTCTGCCTTATATAATGACGCCCAAGGCTCCCTCCAAGAGGCATTCTACACCTCGTGCTTCATATTCTCTACACAATTAGGGTTAGGATCCCTCTAGT
>JADLZL010006938.1:0-40791 GCA_015844335.1 Chrysopogon serrulatus | reverse complement strand
ATGCTTATTGGTATTTCTTATGCACAACTAAAATATAAAAAGATTCCGCAAGCGCACGTAAAAAACCATTGTAGCATTTTACCGAGTATTCCGGTATCGTTATTTATATTTTACCACTGAAACAATGGAATAAGACATTGATAGTTCACCATCATGTATCTACTAACTTAATACACCAACTAGACTAAAGTAGGGGGTAAATGATAGATGATAGGAATTATGTATATATGACACACACACAATAATGGAGAATTCTATGATAAGTAAATAGATAGCTAAAGTGAGAGGACAACGGGAGAGTTCAAGGTTCCCTGAATACTTCTCTATTACCAAGGTTCTATAATAACTGATTTATGATAGATAAAGCAATCACACAATAACACTTTGGAGCAACAGTACCTATCCAACTCTCGAATAAGACTGGGAAGAAGGTAGCCGGGTAATGCTTTGCCAAAAGCTCTCACGAAAACACCAACTCCGACGTGGTGGAATACGAAGACCAACAAAGCTGTCACCTCCGATGGCTACCACAACTAATCGTAAGAATTGGGCGCAAACTCGGGTAAACACTAGCCTAGACACCACGTCTACGCTAACGATTACTACTCTAGTCACGTGCTAACTAGAGCACCTAATACAAAGGCGGAGATCCCATGCTAAAGTATAACAACTATACTAAACATAATATAAAGGCATAAAGTAAATAGAGAAGATAAATATATTAAAGCATAAGTCTTACAAGAATAGATACAAAGATATATCTGGAACTCCTCGACGACTCTCCTGAAGACTCCTCCGAAACCCCGCGTAGCGCCGCTCTCCTTAACTCTCAACTAGAACTACATTGGAAAGTCTAGCCCTAATTCTCTAGAGATGAGAGGTCATCCATTCGAGGGACGCCTCTACATCTCCATAATGTGGTGCCCTCAGGGAGGGGGTCTACCTCTTTATTTATAGTCTAGAAAACCTCCCACCTCTTCTGAACAGGCGATGTGGGACTAATTCTTCCACCGTTTGCTTATTGGGCCAAACCGACTTCGGCAACGGTGCAGATGGAAACCCTAAGGCGGTAGGAGGCCCCGGGGTGGGGCCGGCCGGCCCCACCCTGTAACAAGTGGGCCCCACCTTTGGTACGTCACCTTTTGGTGCCTTCTAGAGTCTTCTAGTGTTGGTTTCGGTGTAGAATTGATATCTTTTGACTCCGGATTCCGAATATAGCAAATGATGTGTCCGTTTCGATCGTCTCGATGAGCCCGTCGCAATAGTGTAGTCCAATTCATCATTTGAGATACTTTTATTCTATGTAAAATTTGATATACCTGTAAAACGATCAAGAACAACACAACTCGTGGAACTCGTTAGAATCAAACCCTACAACTATGCTTTATGGTTAATATCATGTTATATTGAGCAATAGTTGATGGTATAAAATAGGCGTTAAGGACCGTCAACAAGCATAAGTAGAACAAGATAGCCACCATATATTTCACACACATGCACATCTTGATCTAAGAGTATGACACTTCTCTCCTTGGGACTCTTACGCTAGCTCAGTAACGTGTAAGGTAAGTATACTATTCCTTGCCAAACCTTCAAACTCCACATAAGCCTATTAGAGATAGGTTGCAAGGAAGGGCATCATTCATTCATGCCTAAAGAGAGATCCACAAATACCACATATAATGAGTGATTTGAGAGTACCACATTGAGGAGCAGGTAAGCTACATGTTTATTTCAAAAATCTTACAAAAATCTCCAATGTTCCTAGCAGTGAGATAAAGGTAATCTATTTGACTGTTCTACTTATCAACTTCTTAAAGTTGTTTGGTAGACACTTTTGAATCTCATAGTGCAGGAATTACCAGGAATGAGCATATGTTGATCTCTTCATCCTAAAGCTATGTCTGATCCAACCTTTTCTCAAGGACGAGTAAAAGCCTAAGTGTGGGGGTGTTGTTGACGGTCCTTAATGATCAAATCCAACTGTCAACTAATCTTCCAAAATGATATAAAAGCAATCCATCTATCTAGAGTAGGGCTTTAACTAACGAATTCCACGAGTTTTGGTGAATCAATGGTTCCCTAAACCCTAAACCCTAAACCCTAAACCCTAAACCCTAAAGCGAAAGCTGAAAGGATGGACCAGATTGCCAAGGCAGAAGAAGAAGAGATCCGAGCACAACTAGAAAAGTGGAAGAAGAAAAATAAAGCTAAAGAGCTAGAGCTAGAAAAGAGAGAAGCAGAAGAGACAGAAATAAGATAGAAGGAGAAAAAAATAAGCACCTACTAAACCTCCGCAAGACGGAGAATTGGCTGAGGTAACCTCAGACAATGAACCTACTGAGTAAGTATTCTCCTTTAATCTAACTCCTGTCGGTAGACTTTAAATTCTGTACCCTAGCCATAAGGTTAGAATGGTAATTATCTAATTAAGTTAGTATTTATTAGTATATTTTACTTCAACATATTTAGTAGCACATTTATTTTTCTATACATTAAATATAAAAACAACAAAAATATTTTACTGCTTTTATTTACTACATCATAAAAACGAAAGCTCCATATGGATAAACTTATGGTAACCCCGTAGGAATATCTACTGTGGTGGCATAAAAAAATAATAATTAATTAATTAATTAAAAATAGCATTTATATTTATTTCCTGCATTATAAAATTAGAAAATTTAAAAAGAGAAAGAAATATGAAATTTTGCTAAAATCTGTCAACGTAAAAATTAACTCATATAAATAATCAATTACTCATTGGCTGATCGCTAACCCATCATTAAATTTAAGCCTCGAGTTTTGGTTTTTCTTGTTGGAGTATACTTATGCAGGAACAACATTATGACAAGGAGAGAGTCTATCAATGGCACCCACCAGGACCCCTACTTGGTTAACTCACTCAAGATCATCAACACCAAGTATTGCAAATATCTAGCTCGAAGGAGGAGCATCTTCTAATTATTAGGTAACTGTACCTAGATGATTATCGAGTCTGTTTTATATAGTCATAAAATACCAAAAATATATGAGCATATGAAGGTTCATCATAGTATCATGGGAACAATCCAAAAATACCAAAAAATATATGGACACATGAAGGTCCATAAGTCATAGAGTCTTTTATTAGTTTATTAAATAAAAAAATTAAAAGATGTATAACCATTTAAACCAAATAAATATTTAACTATATATTAGAATATATTTAGAGACAGTCTAGACTAGAGCCAATTAAAAACTTGATAAATATTAAAATTTTGTCTTAGAGATGATGAATAGTTGCTCTATTATTATTCTTTTCAAATGCCTAGTTATCAACCTCAGATTCTCCTGAGTTTTGGATATTACTGTTTTAATTTAAGAATTTACTCTGAACCTGCAACTTGTGGAGGTATAGGCTTGTGCTAAGTCTAGGTAGTTGATTGATATGATTCATGAAGGCTGAGCTGCTATTTATCTTATTCCTAGCATTACTAAGTTCTAGAGGTTTATTTTAAAAATTTAAAATCTACATGATGAGCTCTTGTATGACAAAGGATGAATTCCTACCAGAGCCAGGAATAATATCTTTAGAGAGATGAAACCTTTTTATATTTATGCTGCTTGCTTTGCATTGAGTTCAGTCAACCTTTGTTGTATACCTTATGAGAGTCTTGTCATGCTTTTAAAACCAAGATCACTTAGACTCTTCAAATTATATATACATTATCCCTATCCTAGGAGTAATCGCAACCATTTCCACTTTCATCCATATTCATCATAGAAATATTTTTTCCTACACCAGGAGTAAACACTAAAAAAATATATCTATAGGATAATCCCTATTATAAATGCTCTAAGTTCTATCTCTCAAATCATTTATTATATTCAAGGGATGCATGTGACTATACAAAAGTATATATATAAAAAAGAGAGAGTAAAAGATGGACAAAATATCCCAGCAATTAAAACAATGGGTACAACATGCCCGCCTCCTTGATTAAAAAAAGAGAAATAAAGATAGCCCATATTTTTCCCCGTGAAAAGTTCTAAGTTTCAAGGAAGAGAGTTATCTTCAAAGAGCAAAAATAGAATTAAGATTAGCCACAAAATACTATATATACACCTATCCACCATATTCCATACACATGCACATCTTGGTTTGATTGTATGCCTTGATTCTCTGTGAATCTATTATTTGACTTTACAACATATATATTGCAAGTATGCCTAACCTTGTTATTGCCACTTCTATGAACTCCACTATATATCCTTAGCTGTAGGAGGTATAACATCATTAATGCCTTAAGAAAGATCCATAAATACCACATATACTGAGAGATTTGAGGGTGTCATACGATTAAGCTCTGAGTTTTATTTCGAAAACCTATAAAAACTCCGAAATATTGGTACTACGAAGAATTTAAGACATAATGCTTGACTTGATTGTTCTATTTTTCGATTGCTCAAGACTTATGCAAGAGCTGTAAAGCCCTATAGTTAAAGGTAAAATAGGTAAGTTTGAAGAATAGAGTAGTTACGGTCTAATTCAGAGGAAAATCTATGTTTGAAAGCATGTGTACTTGAGAAGTATGAAAGCATTATAGCAACTCCTGATTCAAATATTCTAGTAATTAGAATTTGTTTGTTTGCCAAGGGATTGGCAAAAGGTAGGCTTGGGGGAGTTGTTGACGGTGGATAACGTCAACTTTTATTAGAACTTTAGACATGAAAGGAACGAATACACACTAGTCTAGGGTTTTAACTGATAATTTCCATGAGTTTTGCATATTCTGTATTTTCTAGAGATTATATTTCAGAAAAGCCTAAAAGAGGGATTAGAGTGCATAATTATCACAAAACTTATCCGTGAAGGCAACGATCGCTATCAGGACGTGGGAAGGATCTAGAAGACATCCAAAGCAACGGGGCCCGTAGAGGCCACCAAGTGGGGCCAGGCGGCTCCACCCTGGCGCCGAGCGGCGCCCCCCAGTTAGGGTTTCTTCTGTAAGCTTTCTCCACCGCCTTCCACGATGCATCCTGGCCCTTGGTTAAGTCAGTTTGATCCTGCGGCGCATGTTCATCCCACCGGGCTATAAATAAAGACCCTCCCTGGAGGCACATCCCATTATTCATCAAGGTCTCAAGTCTTCTAGCCTCAAGAAGGCTTCTAGTTCATCAAGAGCCTTCTAGTTCATAGTTCTAGCCTAGTTAGATTAGAAGTAGAGGAGTTCTAGTTCTTCAGCGGTATCTGGAGCCCCTGGCGTTTGTCTGGAGCGCGAAGTTTGGTATAGTTCTAGTTCTTTCTCTCTTATTATATTCTTCATTATTGTTGACACTTCTTAACATCGCCATCAAAAATAGAGATAAATCTCTATCCCTGACAATGGTGCCAGAGACGCTTATTGGTATCTGTTACTACCTACTAAATAATCCGCAAGCGCACGGATACAATGTAGCACTTCACCGGATGATTAGACCCAGTTTTAATATCGAACCCAAAGGAAGATGTGAGAGGGTATTCTAAGCTACAACTTAACCACCTGAGTAGCAAACAAGGCTATAGAAGATAGGGATACAGAGAAGACAACTAAGGCTTCTAATTCACGCTTAAGTAAGATATGTCTAGGATGTTTCACTGGAGAATTGGATAGAGGAGTATAGGCAAAACTGTAACCCAACTACTAATTATTCTCCTGCTCGGCCTACCAACGGGATAGTGGAATATATAAGATTCAACGGAGCTATAAAGTCACCTCCGTGAGCTACCACCAAATCCGAAAGATAGGGTATATCTACAAGTAACAGAGTCTAAGCACCACGCTTACACTACGAATACTACTCTAATTTAAGAGCTATAAGGATTAAAGTACTCAAAAGAGTCGCAAACCGGTAAAACAAGATAGGCAATGTTACTTACTTGAACACAAAAGTTGATTCTAAAGCAATCTCAGATACAAGTCATAGAGGCAGCACCGATAGGACGATACTTCCTCTAAAACTCTCTCTTTAACTCTCTCTCTATTTTTGATATAGAACTAGCTTCTAGAGGTATAAAACTAGCTCTCTCTTGGAATGCTAACTCTAGAGAGGTATGTTCATTCGAGGGACACCTCCCGGAATCCTAACTAGGGTTTCTCGATAAAGCTCTTCTTCTTCAGAATGGATCCTCTTCTCCCCGGGGGTTGCCTCTCTTTTTTATAGCCTTGGCGAATCAACATGAGCCCTTGGGTCAAACCGACTTCGGTGGACGGTGGAGATCAATCCTCAAAGATGGTGGAGCAACCTTGGGCAAAGCGAGCCGCGCGTGCGGGCCGGGGGCCCTAGACCGGCCGGGTCCAAGGCCGAGACCGGCTAGTCGGCCTTTTTGGTGGCCGTGGGCTCTCTCCTTCGTTGCACGCCTCTTCTCGTCCCTTCTAGAATCTTTCTCGCATAGCCGTGACGTCCAATCTTGCATTCTATGTTGTATTATAGCTTAAAAGTATGTTGTTTTCAGTGTATGCCTGCAAAACCACTGATTCACCAAAACTCATGAAATTCGTTAGTCAAAGCCCTACTTCTAGGTAGATGGATTGCTTTTATGTCACTTTTGAAGGTTAGTTGAGGTTGGATTTGAACATTAAGGACCGTCAATAATACCCCCACACTTAGGCTTTTACTCGTCCTCAAGAAAAGGTTGGATAACTTCAGACATAACTCTAGACAAAGATATCAACATACATTCATCCCTAGTCATACCTGCACTGTGAGATTCAAAGTATCTACTATACAACTTTGAGAAGTTGAAGAGTAGAATAGCCGAACAGATTACCTTTATCTTATTGCCAAGCCTATTGGAGCTTTTTGCAAGATTTTTGAAATAAAATATAGCTTACCTGCTCCTCGATGTGGTGCTCTCAAATCACTCATTATATGTAGTATTTGTGGATTCTCACTTAGACATGAATGAGTGAATGTCTTTTCTTGTAACCTATCTCTAATAGGCTTATGTGGAGTTCGAAGGTTTGGTAAGGAGCAGTATACTTACCTTACACGTCACTGAGCCAGCATGAGTCCCAAGGAGAGAGATATCATACTCCTAGATCAAGATGTGCATGTGTGTGAAATATATGGTGGCTATCCTGATTCTACTATGCTCATACTTTGAAGGATATATCTCTCTTGCTTGAATTAGAGTGCTTGGAGACAATGGGCTATCATAGATTTTCTTTCTTTTTTCTTCAGAGAGCTAGGCATCTGAGTGCCTATTCTTTTTAGCATTTGGACACTTGCCTATTTTTCTTTTTGAACTCTCTTCTTATTTTTCTTTTTGCATAGCCCATGTCTTTCTGCACGAAAACTTTTTTGCAAGACACAGATTTCTGAGAATGTTAGAGCATAAGTGAATGAGATCCTACCAAAAGTCTTTTTGGGTGCGTACTCTCAGTATAAGAGCAGCATATTTTCTATGTGGATGGAAAAGGTTGCGCCTACCCCCAGTGTAGGGATAGTGCATATATGGAGTGTAAGTAGATCTTGATCTTAGGAGCATGATAAATCTCTACAACACGGGTTTCAAAACCTGACAGAGCTCGAAGGCAAGACAAGCAACTTATGTAGAAAGCTTATGATCATGTATGGCTTTATAGGCAATTGAAAACCACGAGAGAAGTAGCATAGCTATTGTTTTTATATTTTTGAAATAAATGCTCCAATAACTAGGCATCGAGGTTCAGGTTCTTATGTTCTACTCTCTCTTACTTGTCAACAACTTAAGAGGCATGGGGTCCCTATAAAGAGTTCCCGACAACAGCAAGTGTTACAGGAGATGAATTATGTGATTCTTGCCTTAAGTCACGACCAAGTTAATCATCTTGTTTGAGGTGCAATCATGTTTTATTAAAGATATTCAATTAAGCTCAGTGGTAATACATGAGAGTGTTTGGAGTGCGTACCTGATTCCTATCATCCTGTATGCTCGGTTTTCCTTCAGTGTTCCTGTGAGTTGTCTCCCCCACACTTGTTTCCTGTTTCCTTTTATGCACAACAAGGTGGAGACAAAAACAAGCATATATCCTTAGTGAAAAGATAACTCTAAAGACTCAACTTCTTTATTGTTATGAGGCACATTTATTACACAATGAATGAATTGAATTAACTAAGCGAACTAAATTTGAACTAACTAAACTGACTAAGCAAACTAATCTAGATTTAACTAAGCTAACTAAGTGGAACTAATAATTATTACATGTGTGCCTACTCATCTCTTTCTCTAATCCTTCTTCTCTAGCTCCTTGACCCTAGCCTTGAGTGCTTTGTGCTTGCCACTTAGCCGCTCATGCTTGCTCTCCAGGTTACCTATGCATTGAACAAATCCCCTAGGACCTTTAGTGCATCGGTAAGGGCTTAGGCCTAGAGGTCTATCCTAGTCTCTAATGTGGCCATGGTCGATGAGGCTGTCTTAGTGCAGGTGCAGTCTTCGCCTTCTTCTTTTAGGGCCCCGGGTTGGTCCTTGGCGGTGGAGTAAACTTTATATTGCTTGGATCCACTCGCACACCATCCAAAGTCACTCGGGACTTGGCATTGGTGTACTTCATTCCCGTCACCATCCTAAACTTGGTGGTGACTCCCAGCAGCCTCTTCCCCTCTCTAGGAGGTAGTAACTTAGTGCCTTGGGGGAGAGCGACGCTAGGTTGACCTAGCTATCGTGGCTTGTCACCCAGGAACGGTCGATGAGCTGGTGGAGCTATGGCAGGCCTCTTGATAGCCTGGGCGTAGAAGGCTTCCTCCATTGGTGCTCCTTGAGGTCAGGCTTGGATGACCTCCTTCGATGGCACCGAGGCGATCTCCTTCGGGGGCACTACTGCTAGCTGCTTTGGCGGGATGACCGCCAGTGGAAGGGTGTCCTCCGGCTCTTCGACTGTGCATGGGTGGTTTGGGCTAGCCATTTGGTAAAAGGTGGAGAGGTGGAGAGCTTTCTTTCTATAGGTTGAGAGAGAAAAGCTCTTGGGATGAGAGGAGAATGACCCAAGGCTCTGTTTATATAGTCTTGATTGCTTGAGGTAGGGGGCATTCCATCCTAATCCATCCCGAGGATCTATCACGAACAGACGGCGATGGATGCACATCGCGGCAGAATATCCGAAACCCTAACGGATCAAGCTAAGCATCGAGAGGCGGCGGACCACGAGGCGGCGGGGGGCGGGCCGACTCCGGTGCAGGGGTGGGACCGGCCGGTCCCACCCTGGCCCGGTTTCCGGTGCCCTTTCGCAAGGGTGCATACTTGGCCCGTTATCTCTCCAATTTTTCTCCGGTCATGGCCCAATTCGTGACGGAGGTGGCAGTTTTAATAAATTAGGTAAAAGCCGGGAAATAGATTTCATCTAATTCCTCGTGTGGTCTAGAAGATTCTAGAAAAATCTTAAGGCATTGGCCATTTACCTTGAATAACGTACCTTCGTTGTTTTGAAGTGTCACCGCTCCATGTGATGACACATTTACCACCGTGAATGGTCCTTCCCACTTGCTTCGGAGTTTACCATGCCCGAATAACTTCACTCTAGAATTGAATAATAATACCTTGTCTTCAGGACTGAAGCTCTTCTTTTTAATTCTCTTATCATGCCACCTTTTGGTCTTCTCTTTATAGATCTTAGCGTTGTAATATGCTTTTTCTCGCTATTCATCAAGCTCTGAGAGTTGCATCTTTCTTCTTGTCTTGGTGGCCTCTAAATCTATATTCCATCTCTTGATTGCCCAATGAGCCTTGAACTCTAGCTCCACTGGCAAGTGATAGGTCTTTCCGTAGACAAGTTGATAAGGTGATATGCCAAAAGATGTCTTGTATGCTATTCGATATGCCCATAGTGCCTCAGATAGCCTTTTCTTCCAAGCAGTCCCCATTTTGTTGACTGTCTTTTATAGAATATTTTTTATTTGCTTATTGGAAGTCTCTGCTTGGCCACTTATTTGAGGGTGGTATGGAGTAGCGACATAATGCTGGATTCCCTACTTTATTACGTACTTGTGGAAGTTCTTGTCAATGAAGTGAGTTCCTCCATCACTGATCACCATCCATGGGACACCGAATCTTAGAAATATTATCTCATGAAACATCTTCTTGGAGTTTTTGGAATTTGCAGCTTTGCATGGCATGGCTTCTTCCTATTTTGAAACATAATCCACGGCCACTAGTATATACTCATAGTTGCCTGACTTTGAAAATGGTCCCATGTAGTCAATTCCCCAAATATCAAAGAGCTCTATCTGAAGATTGTTGGTGAGTGGCATGGCATCTCTCGAATTGATATTGCTGTGCCTCTGGCATGCTCCACATCTTCGGATGAAGTTTTTGGTGTCTTCATGCATAGTTGGCCAAAAGAATTCACTTTGCCAGATCTTTTCATGAGTGTGAAATACTTCATAATGACCTCCATATAGTGATGAGTGACATCTTTCAATAATCTGCAGTCCTTCTTCAGTTGGCACACACCTCCGGAGTTAGAGCATACTCTGAAGAGGTAGGGATCATCCCATATGTGCAGACGACTTTCATAGATAAGCTTTCTCCTGTTTGCCTCTGGTGGTACATATCCTACAACAATAAAATTGACAATATTCACGTACCAGAGATCCGATCTGGAGACGGCGCAGAGCGTGTCGTCTCGGAGAGAGTCATCGATTGGCAGTTCCTACATATTCTTAAATTGCATTCTAGACAAGTGATCGGCAATAGGATTTTTTACTCTCCTTTTATCTTTTATTTTTAAGTCAAATTTTTAGAGTAGCAAAATCCATCTTATGAGTCAGGGTTTAGCATCTTTCTTAGTGAGCAGTATTTAAGAGCAAAGATGATCGGTATAAACAATTAACTTTGCTCCAACTAAGTAAGATCTAAACTTGTCTATAACAAAAACAATAGCCGAAGCTCTTTTTCAGTAGTTGCATAATTAAGTTGAGGTTCCGTCAAAGTTTTGCTAGCATATGCAATTGCATGATGCCTCTTGTCTCTAGTTTGTCCCAAAACTACCCCCCACAAAGATAATCACTTGCATCACACATCAATTCAAAAGACAAATGACCAATTAGGGGGTTGAATAATTGGTACGTACATAAGTGCTTTCCTAAGAGTTTCAAAAGCTTCTAAGCATGCGTCAACAAAATTGAAGGAAATATCCTTAGCTAGCGTGTTTGTTAGAGGTTTAGCAATATATGAGAAGTTATGTATGAACCATCAATAAAAACCTGCATGGCCTAGGAAGCTTCAAATTCCTTTAACATTAATAGAAGGAGGTAGTTGTTCAATCACTTCAATTTTAGCTCGGTCTACCTCCATCCCTCTTTTTTACACAAGGTGTCCAAGCACTATTTCTTCTCTAACCATGAAATGATATTTTTTCCAATTAAGGACTAAGTGCTTTTCCCTCATATCTTTGCAAAACCTTATCTACGTTTTCAAGGCATTTATCAAAAGTTTTTCCATATACGTAAAAATCATCCATGAAAACTTCCATTATCACTTCAATCATATCGGAGAATATAGACATCATGCATCTTTAAAATGAAGTCTGAAGCATTACATAGTCCAAAAGGCATTCTACGGCAAGCATAAGTTCCATATAGACATGTAAAGGTGATTTTGTTCTGGTCATCTGGATGGATCGGTATTTGATGATATCCCGAATACCCATCAAGAAAATAGAAGAAAGAGTGATTTGCCAATCTCTTCAACATCTCATCAATGAAGAGGAGTGAGAAATGATCTTTCTTTGTTGCTTTGTTAAGCTTTCGGTAGTCAATACACATCCGCCATCCAGTGACGGTTCTTTGTGGGATTAATTCATTCTTGTCATTCTTAACAACTGTCATGCCTCCTTTCTTAGGCACAACTTGCACAGGGCTTATCCACTCACTGTATGGCACATAATATATAATCCTAGCGTGTAACAGTTTCAAAACCTCTTTCTTAACAACCTCTCTTATCGCATTGTTCAGCCTACCTTGTGGTTCTCTAGAAAGCATTATCTTAGGGTCTGTAGGAATGCGATGGGTGCAAAGAACAGGACTGATTCCTTTAAGATCTTGGAGTGAATAGCCAAAAGCGGATCTATGCTTCTCTAGGACTGTAATCAATCAAAAAGTTTCTTTCTGAGAGAGTTTATCACTTATGATCACAAGGAATTCTCGATCATTATTTAGAAAAGCATATTTAAGACCAGAAGGCAAGGGTTTGAGTTCTATGGGAGGCTTAGGTGGTTCCTCAAACTCATCTAGAGGGTTAGGTTCTGGCGTACTGTCTCCTTCCTCATCTAGTGGTTCGGAATCATCTTCGAAATCTGGTTTGAGAAGAGATTCAAAGGATGTCTCTAAGACTTCTTCCATAGGATCGGGCTCGGGAATTATCTCGGTCCTCAAAGATTGAGAGCATGAGTTATAGATATAGGCAGATTAAAATTCTTCTCAAGACTAATATTTAGATTCTCTTTTTGTCGTTCTTGCAAAAGTCTCTCTATAGGCTGTCCAATTAATACATCAAATTCTATAACATCAAAGATGTAAAAGCTCAAGTGAACTTTCATTCCTTTAACATTGATAGGTAAGACATAGAGAATTCCTAAACTTGGGAGAATGTGGCCTAAAGGACTTTTTAGAAACTTTATTATTGGGGTTAAGGGCATATCTTTTAAAAGATCTTGAGCATATATTGTCGACATGATGTTAACTCCCATAACAGGATTGAATAATGCTTTGAAAGAACCCTTGTGGATTTGGCAAGGTATGGTTGTTGAGGTTAAGTCAACTTGAATGACATCAGAGAAAAGCTCTGACTCTTCCAACCACTCATTGCTTATAATTGACACAAGCTCTTTTGTATTTTGCTTGAGGAAAGCCTCATCAAAAGGATCTAAGACTTCTTCACTAAGTGATGACTTCTTAGGCTTCTGCAGTCTCCTAATGGCATAGTAATTCGAGGTATTTCCATAATCAGTGAATATATCATCCTCGATCTCGAGCATGAAGTCTGGAAGTGGAGTTTCTTCCTCCTCCTGTGGTTTAAGCTCGTTGATAGTTGTAGGTTGAGATGTAGTAGGTATGGATTCCAGATCAACTATCAAATTCTCTTCTTCTACTGGCTTCTCTAAAGATGTTTCATTTTCATAAATCTTTGTAAGGACATTTCTCGCAACATTGGGAGTGATATGCAAGAATGATCCTCCAGAAGCAAGGTTGAGGAATTTAGAAGTTTTTCTCATCAGACCCTTATAGAAATGTTGAAGAAGAACAGGGTCTAGTATATACTAGGTCCAGAATGAGTAAGATTGTTAAAGCGTTCTCAGGTTTCAGTTAGAGTCTCCTTCCGTTGTCTGAAGGATAGAACCTCTAAGCGAAGGTCTGCTATCTTGGAGATAGGATAGAATTGAAGACAGAATTCAGCATACAATGCTCTCCAAATACCTTTAACACTCTCAACGTGGAAAAAAATCATACCAATGTCTAGCTTCTCCAACAAAGAGAAAGGAAAAAGCTTCCATCGGATAGTCTCATCGAGACATATCCTTAATGCGCAAGCACGCACAGGTTTGCTCGAATTCATTGAGGTGAGAATAAGGGCTAGCATTATCTTCTCCCCGAGAAAGATTGGTTTCGACCATGTCTATTAAACACGGGCGTAGCTCATAGTCGAGGTTAAGATAGGCGTTGAAGATGGCTCGGCTCTAAGCATAGGCTCGTGAAGTTATATTTATAGATAGGCGTGGAATTAGGTTGATCCATTGAAGGATAGAAAAGGTAAAGAGAATTGGAAAAGGTGAAGAGTGATATATACAAATAAAAGATAAGATTATGATATAGGTTAAGATAAGTTCAGAGTGATCTCAACGACGTCTTCCCCGGCAACGGCGCTAGAAATACTTGCTGACACTTCTTAACGTTGCTATCAAAAATAGAGATAAATCTCTATCCCTAACAACGGCGCCAGAAATGCTTATTGGTATCTGTTACTGCCTACTGAATAATCCGTAAACGCACAGATACAATGTAGCACTTCACCGGATGATTAGATCCAGTTTTAATATCGAACCCAAAGGAAGATGTGAGAGGGTATTTTAAACTACAACTTAACTATCTGAGTAGCAAATAAGACTGTAGAAGATAGAGATATAGAGAAGACAACTAAGGCTTCTAATTCAGGCTTAAGTAATGGAGTCTAAACACCACGCTTACACTATGAATACTACTCTAACCCAAGAGCTACAAGGATTAAAGTACTCAAAAGAGTCACAAACTAGTAAAACAAGATAGGCAATGTTACCTGAACACAGAAGTTGATTCCAAAGCAATCTCAAATACAAGCCATAGAGGCAGCACCGATAGGCCGATACTTCCTCCAAAACACTCTCTTTGACTCTTTCTCTCTATTTCTGATATAGAACTAGTTTCTAGAGGTATAGAAGTAGCTCCCTCTTGAAATGCTAACTCTAGAGAGGTATGTCTATTCGAGGGACACCTCCCAGGATCCTAACTAGGGTTTCTCGATAAAGCTCTTCTTCTTCAGAATGGATCCTCTTCTCCCGAGGGGTTGCCTCTCTTTTTATAGCCTTGGCAAATCAACATGAGTCCTTGGATCAAACTGACTTCTGCGGACGGTGGAGATCAGTCCTCAAAGGCGGTGGAGCAACCTGGGCGAAGTGGGACGCGAACGGGCCAGGGCCTAGACCGACCGGTCCAGGGCCAGACCGGCCATCTGGTCTAGTGGCCGTGGGCTCTCTCCTTCAAAGGCACGCCTTCTCATCCCTTCTAGAATCTTCCTGTGTAGCCGTGGTGTCCAATTTTGCATTCTATATTGTATTATAGCTTAAAAGTGTGTAGTTTCCGGTGTATGCCTGCAAAACCACTGATTCACCAAAACTCGTGAAATTCGTTAGTCGAAACCCTACTTCTAGGTAGATGGATTACTTTTATATCACTTTTGAAGGTTAGTTGACGGTTAGATTTGAACATTAAGGACCGTCAACAATTATAATTAGGAAAACATTATTCTTAATAGTTCATATGTTCTTAATTGCAATAGTCATTGTTTACTTTGATTATATGTCTAGTATAGTTGATTTGATCTTATTGAATTTATGTAATTGCTCGTATAGCGTTTATCCAAACCATCGTTGGGTAGATGATAGACAATATGTAGACGTGGTGTCTAGATATTCTGTTTATCTACGAGTGCACCCTGATGTGCTGGGTCGTATGGTAGTTCGCACAGGTGACAGTTGCGTTGATTCCTCCGTAGTCCACCCCATATGTAGGCAAGCCGGCACGGTCATGAAGTTGGGTGATGACTCTGTTTCACATCCTTCCTAGAGGATGCCCTTTACATGTGATCATGATGTAGGACTAATCTAACAATGATTGCTAGATGTAATTGCACTAATTAAAGTTATTCATTGATATAGTTATAGAATTACCTCGGATATTAATTCCTTAGTTTATCTATTGGCTAGCTATTATTATGACTAGAAAGTGCTCTGATGTTTATCCATTATTTATGATGCTTGATTATACTTATCACCTATATTTATCTATATTTATCTTGTGACCTCTACCTGTTATGAGTAGAGTAAATGACATTGGTAATATCGCTTATTCATTGTATATAGTTGTTATCAATATAATAGATTAGAGTTTATCCAGTCCTTCCCAGTGGTATAAATATAAATCGACAACCTAGTAGTATTCTAGGTAAAATGCTATAATGGTATAATTATCTGTCCGCTTGCAGAATTATTCTTAGTTTATATTTATATTTCTGCCTAGTCACATAGAATAATTTATATATATATAACCTATATTTATCCTTAGCATATATAACTATGGATGACAACCCAATTCATCTTTGAGGAATACTGGTGCTAGATAAGTGGCTAGTTGCTAATGACAAGTTAATTCAAGTACCATGTGTTTCTAATCTCGTTAATTAGTAACGACGTTAGAAGTACCAATAATCAGAAATAGAGAGAAAGAGTCAAAGAGAGAGTTTTGGAGAAAGTATCGGTATGCCGGTGCTGCCTCTACGACTTGTATTTAAGATTGCTCTAGAATCGACTTCAGTGTTTAAGTAAGTAATATTGTTTATCTTATTTTACCGGTTTACGACTCTTTGAGTGCTTTAATCCTTGTAGCTCTTGGGTTAGGGTAGTATTTATAGTGTAAGCGTGGTGCTTAGACTCCGTTACTCGTAGATGTACCCTATCTTTCAGATTTAGTGGTAGCTCATGGAGGTGACTTTATAGCTCCGAGTATCTCTAGAGGGGCCTGAATCCCAAGATGGCAAAGACGATGGGTATCTCTAGCAAGACCATGTTCAATGATCTAATCAGTGATTGTCTGGCTCAGGAGAATAACAACAATCTATGAATTGCAAGAGGACCTTTGAATCAGGTTCATCGTAGTCTAGAACTCCAATGACAAGCCGCCCTCAGTTCCATCTGCTAGCGTAGGGTGCTAGGTTTAGGCCACCACCTCCCAGAAGGAACCAGAACGCACCCCCACCATAGAAGAATCAGAGGACCTACAGACCCCTAGCACCTCAGGCCAATGCAAAGGCAGGCAGTTCCACTGTTGCAACCAACCCGACAGTTAAGGGACCGTGCTTCAATTGCCATCAGTCTAGGCACTTTGCCAGGTTCTGCCTGTATCCTCAGAAGAAGCAGAATGTGTATCCGGCTCATGTGCACCATACCACTATGGAGGAGATCCCCGAGGGTGAGCACATGAATCGCTGGTATGTTTTCTATCAACCAACACCACAAGCAATTGTTTTGTTTGATTCAGGATGTTGGTATCTGTTAATGCCTATTGAATAATTCCGCAAGCGCACGGGTACGTTGTAGCACTTCACTAGATGAATATACCTAGTTTTAATATTGAACCCAAAGGAAGATGAGTGAGGGTCTTCTAAACTACAACTTAACCACCTGAGTAGCAAACAAGACTGTAGAAGATAGGGATAGAGAAGACAACTAAGGCTTCTAATTCAGGCTTCAGTAAGATATGATTAGGATGTTTTACTAGGGAATTAGATAGAGGAGTACAGGCAAAACTGTAACCTGACTACCAATTATTCTCCTGCTCGGCCTACCGACGGGATAGTGGAATATATAAGATTCAACAGAGCTATAAAGTCACCTCCGCGATCTATCACTAAATCCAGAAGATAGGGCACATCTACGAGTAACGGAGTCTAAGAACCATGCTTACACTACAAATACTACTCTAACCCAAGAGCTACAAGGATTAAAGTACTCAAAAGAGTCACAAACCGGTAAAACAAGATAAACAATGTTACTTACTTAAACTCAGAAGCCGATTCCAAAACAATCTCAGATACAAGCCGTAAAGGTAGCACCGACAGGCCGATACTCCTCCAAAACTCTCTCTTTAACTCTATCTCTCTATTTCTGATATAGAACTAGCTTCTAGAGGTATAGAACTAGCTCTCTCTTAGAATGCTAACTCTAGAGAGGTATGTCCATTCGAGGGACACCTCCCGGAATCATAACTAGGGTTTCTCGATAAAGCTCTTCTTTTTTAGAATGGATCCTCCCTCCCGAGGGGTTGCCTCTCCTTTTATAGCCTTGGCGAATCAACGTGAGCCCTTGGATCAAACCGACATTGGCAGACGGTGGAGATCAATCCTCAAAGGCGGTGGAGTAAACCCGAGCCGGCCGGGCCCCGAATGGGCCGGACCCCACTCAACCCGGCCGGGTCGAGGGGCCGAGCCGGCCGGTCAGGCCTGGTGCCCGCTGGCTCTCCCCTTCGGTGCACAGTCTTCTCGTCCCTTCTAGAATGTTTCTGCATAGCCGTGGCGTGCAATCTTGCATTCTATGTTGCGTGATAGCTCAAAAGTGTGTCATTTCCAGTGTATACCTGCAAAACCACTGATTCATCAAAACTCATGGAATTTGTTAGTCAAAGCCCTACTTCTAGGTAGATGGATTGCTTTTATATCACTTTAGAAGTTTAGTTGATGGTTGGATTTGGACATTAAGGACCGTCAACAACACCCCCACACTTAGGCTTTTACTCGTCCTCGAGAAAAGGTTGGATAACTTCAGATATAACTTAGACAAAGATATCAACATAGGTTCATCCCTGGTCATACCTACATTGTAAGATTTAAAGTGTCTACCATGCAACTTTGAGGAGTTGAAGAGTAGAACAGCCAAACAGATTACCTTTATCTCACTAACAGGTCCATTGGAGGTTTTTTGCAAGATTTTTGAAATAAAACATAGCTTACCTGCTCCTCAATGTGGTGCTCTCAAATCACTCATTATATGTCGTATTTGTAGATTCTCTCTTAGGCATGAATGAGTGAATGCCTTTCCTTGCAACCTACCTCTAATAGGCTTATATGGAGTTTAAAGGTTTGGCAAGAAGTTGTGTACTTACCTTACATGTCACTGAGCCAGCGTAAGAGTACCAAGGAGAGAGGTGTCATACTCCTAGATCAAGATGTGCATGTGTGTGGAATATATGGTGGCTATCCTGATTTGACTATGCTCAGATTTTGATGGATATATCTCTCTTGCTTGAATTGGAGTGCTCGGAGACAATGGGCTATCATGAATTTTTCTTTTTTTCTTTTTCAGAGAGCTGGGCATCTACGTGCCACTATTCCTTTTAGCATTTGGACCCTTGTCCATTTTTCATTTTGTACTCTCTTTTTATTTTTTCTTTTTGCATAGCCCATGTCTTCCTGCACAAAAACTTTTTGCAAGACAGAGATTTCTAAGAATGTTAGAGCATAAGTGAATGAGATCCTACCAAAAGTCTTTTTGGGTATGTACTCTTAGTGTAAGAGCAGTACATTTTCTATGTGGATGGAAAAGGTTGCGCTTACCCCCCAGTGTAGGGATAGTGCATATGTGGAGTGTAAGTGGATCTTGATCTTAAGAGCATGATAAATCTCTACAACACAGGTCTCAAAAGCTGATAGAGCTTAGTGCAAGACAAGCAACTTATATAGAAAGTTCATAATCTTATATGGCTCTATAGGCAATTAAAAACCACAGAGGAGTAGCATAGCTACTTTTTTTTATATTTTGAAATGAATACTCCAATAACTAGGCATAGAGGTTCAGGTTCTCATATTCTACTATCTCATACTTATCAACAACTTAAGAGGCATGGGGTCCTTATAAAGAGTTTTCAACAGCAGCAAGTTTTATAGGTGATGAATTGTGTGATTCTTGCCTTTAGTCATGACCAAGTTAATCATTCTTAAAGTGTAATCATGTTTCATTAAAGATATTCAATTAAGCTCAGTGGTAATGAGAGTGTTTGGAATACGTACCTGATTCCTGTTGCTTTGTTCTCCTTTAGAGTTCTTGTGAGTTGTCTCCCCCACACTTGTTTTCTATTTCCTTTTATGCACAACAAGGTGGAGACAAAAACAAACATATATCCCAAGAGAGATAATCCTAAAAATTCAACTTTATTATCATGAGGCACATTTATTACACAAGACGAATAAATGAATCAAACTAAGTAAACTAATTTGAACTAGCTAGACTGACTAAACTGACGAAGTAAATAATAATTACTACACATGTGCCCAATCATCTCGATCTCTAGTTCTTCTTCTCTAGATCTTTGACCCTAGCCTTGAGCGCTTTGTGCTTGCCCGCAGCTACTCATTCTTGATCTCTAGGTTGCCTATACGCTGAATGGCGGTTCCTAGAGCCTTGGGCGCATCTGAAAGGGCCTGGGCTTGCAGATCTATCCTAGTTTCTAATGTGGCCAAGGACAGGCGAGGTTGTCTTGGGGCAGGTGTAGTCCTCGCCTTCTTCCTTGGGGGCTTCGGTTTAGCTATTGGCGGCGGATTGAACTTTACATTGCTGGGGTCCACTCGCACACCCTCCAAGGTTACTCGAGGCTTCTCAGTAGTGTACTTCATGCCAGTCACCATCCCAAATTTAGTGGTGACTCCCAGCAGCCTCTCCCCCTCTCTAGGAGGTAGTAACTTAGTGCCTTGGGGGAGAGTAATGCTAGGTTGACCTGGCTGTCGTGGCTTGTCACCTAGGAGCGGTCGATAAGCTGGTGGAGCAATGGCAGGCCTCTTGATAGCTTGAGCGTAGAAGGCCTCCTCCATTGGAGCTCCTCGAGGTCGAGCTCAGACGACCTCCTTCGATGGCACCGAGACGATCTCCTTCGAGGGCACCACTGCCAGCTACTTCGGCGGGATGACCGCCAGTGGGAGGACGTTCTCCAGCTCTTCGACTATGTATGGGTGGTTTGGGCTAGCCATTTGGCAAATGGTGGAGAGGTGGAGAGCTTCCTTGCTATGGGTTGAGAGAGGAGAGCTCTTGGGATGAGAGGAGAATGACCTCAGGGGGTGTTTATATAGTCCTAATGACTTGAGGTCGGGAGCATTCTATCCTAATCTATCCTGAGCATCTACCAAAACAAGGCTGTGGCGGATGCGCACCACGGCAGAACATTCAAAACCCTAACGGATCAAGCTACGCACCGAGAGGCGGCGGACCGCGAGGCGGCGCAAGGCCAGACCGCCCGGTCCCACCCTGGCCCGGTTTTTGGTGTCCTTTCGCAGGGTGCATACTTGGCCCATTATCTCTCCAATTTTTCTCCTATCGCGGCCCAATTCGCGACGGAGGCGGCAATTTTAATAAATTAGGGAAAAGCCAGAAAATAAATTTCATCTAATTCCTCGGGTGGTCTAGAAGGTTCTAGAATAATCTTAAGACGTTGGCCATTTACCTTGAATAACGTACCTTTATTGTTTTGAAGTGTCACCGCTCCATGTGATGATGCGTTTACCACCGTGAATGGTTCTTCCCATTTGCTTCGTAGTTTACCATGACCGAACAACTTCACCCTGGAATTGAATAAGAGTACTTTATCTCCGGGGCTGAAGCTCTTCTTCTTGATTCATTTATCATGCCACCTTTTAGTCCTCTCTTTATAGATCTTAGCGTTGTGATACGCTTGCTCTCGCCATTCATCTAGTTCTGAGAGTTGCATCTTTCTTCTCGTCCCGGTGGCCTCTAAATCCATATTCCATTTCTTGATTACCCAGTGAGCCTTAAACTCAAGCTCGACTAGCAAGTGACAGGTCTTTCCATAGACAAGTTGATAAGGTGACATGCCAAGAGGTGTCTTGTATGTTGTCCGGTATGTCCATAATACGTCGGGTAGCCTTTCCTTCCAAGCAATCCCTATCTCGTTGACTGTCTTCTGTAGAATGTTCTTAATTTGCTTATTGGAAGTCTCTGTTTGGCCACTTGTTTGAGAATGGTATGGAGTAGCTACGTAATGTTGAATTCCTTGCTTCATCAAGTACTTGCGAAAGTCCTTGTCGATGAAGTGAGTGCCTCCATCACTGATTACCATCTTTGGAACACCGAATCTTGGAAATGTCGTCTCATGAAACATCTTCTTGGAATTCTTGGAATTTGCAGCTTCGCATGGCATGCCTTCTACCCATTTTGAAACGTAATCCATTGCCACTAGAATGTACTCATAGTTGCCTGACTTTGGAAATGGTCCCATGTAGTCAATTCCCCAGACATCAAAGAGCTCTATCTGAAGATTGTTGGTTAGTGGCATGGCATCTCTAGAATTGATGTTGCTGTGCCTCTGACATGCTCCACATCTTCAGATGAAGTTTCTAGTGTCTTCGTACATGGCTGGCCAAAAGAATCCACTTTGCCAAATCTTTGCATGAGAGCGGAACGCTCCATAATGACCTCCATATGGGGCTGAGCGACATCTTTCAATAATCCGTAGTCCTTCCTCCGTGGGTACACATCTTCAGAGTAATCCATCGAACACACTCGGAAGAGATAAGGATCATCCCATATATGTAGACGACTTTCATAGATAAGCTTTCTCCTGTTTGCCCCTGGTGGTACATATCCTGCAACCATAAAATTGACAATATTCGCGTAACAGGGATCCGATCTGGAGACGGCGTAGAGCATGTCATCTTGGAGTGAATCATTGATTGGTAGTTCCTGCATATTCTTAAATTGCATTCTAGACAAGTGATCAGTAACAGGATTTTCTACTCCCCTTTTATCTTTTATTTCTAAGTCAAATTTTTGGAGTAGCAAAATCCATCTTATGAGTCGGGGTTTAGCATCTTTCTTAGTGAGCAAGTATTTAAGAGCAGCATGATTAGTGTAAACAATTACCTTTGCTCATACTAAGTAAGATCTAAATTTGTCTATAGCAGAAACAACAGCCAGAAGCTCTTTTCAGTAGTTGCATAATTAAGTTGAGGTCCTGTCAAAGTTTTGCTAGCATATACAATTGCGTGATGCCTCTTGTCTTTAGTTTGTCCTAAAACTACCCCTACAGCATAATCACTTGCATCACACATCAATTCAAAAGGCAGCGACCAATCAGGCGGTTGAATGATTGGTGTAGAGATGAGCGCTTTCTTAAGAGTTTCAAAAGCTTCTAAACATGCGTCATTAAATTTAAAGGGAACATCCTTAGCTATCAGGTTTGTTAGAGGTCTAGCAATGTATGAAAAGTTGTGTATGAACCATCGATAAAAACCTACATGACCTAGGAAGCTTTGAATTCCTTTAACATTAATGGGAGAAGGTAGTTGTTCAATCACTTCAATTATAGCTCTGTCTACCTCTGTCCCTCTTTCAGACACTAAATGTCCAAGCACTATTCCTTCTCTAACCATGAAATGACATTTTTCCCAATTAAGGACTAAGTGCTTTTCCTCACATCTTTGCAAAACCTTAAGTTTTTAAGGCATTTATCAAAAGTTTTTTCATATACAGAAGTCATCCACAAAAACTTTCATTGTCACTTCAATCATATCAGAGAATATAGACATCATGCATCTTTGAAATAAAGCTGGAGCATTACATAGTCCAAAAGACATTCTACGGTAAGCATAAGTTTCGTATAGAAATGTAAAAGTGGTTTTGTTCTAGTCATCTGGATGGATTGGTATTTGATGATATCTCAAATACCCATCAAGAAAATAGAAGAAAGAGTGATTTGCCAATCTCTCCAACATCTCATCAATGATGGAGAGTGGAAAATGATCTTTCTTTGTTGCCTTGTTAAGCTTTTTCGTAATCAATACACATCCACCATTCGGTGACGGTTTTGTAGAATTAATTCATTCTTGTCATTTTTAACAAGCTGTCATGCCTCCCTTCTTAGACACAACTTGCACAGGACTCACCCACTCACTGTATGGCACCGGATATATGATTCCAGCGTGTAACAGTTTCAAAACCTCTTTCTTAACAACCTCTCTCATCGTATTATTCAACCTACGTTATGGTTCTCTAGAAGGTGTTATCTCGGGTGCTGTAGAGATGCGATGGGTGCAAAGAATAGGATTGATTCCTTTAAGATCTTGGAGTGAATAGCCAAAAGCGGATCTATGCTTCTCTAGGACTGTAATCAATCGAAAGATTTCTTCCTCAGAGAGTTTATCACTTATGATCACAGGAGATTCTCGATCATTATTTAGAAAAGCATATTTAGGTTTAGAAGGCAAGGGTTTAAGCTCTATGGGAGGCTTAGGTGGTTCCTCAAACTCATCTAGAGGGTCAGGTTCTAGCGTATTGTCTCCTTCCTCATCTAGCGGTTCGGAATCGTCCTCAGAATCTAGTTCGAGAAGAGATTCAAAGGATGTCTCTAAGACTTCTTCTATAGGATCAGGCTCAGGAAGTGACTCGGTCTCATTGTTGAGAGCATGAGTAATTGATATAGGCAGATTAAAATTCTTCCCAAGGCTAATGTTCAAATTCCTTTTTGTCCTTCTTGCAAAAGTCTCTCTATAGACTATCCAATCAATATGTCAAACTCTATGACATCAAAGACATAAAAGCTCAAGTGAACTCTTATCCCTTTGACATGAATAGGTAAGACATAGAGGATTTCCAAACTTAGGAGAATGTGGCCTAAAGGACTTTTAGAAACTTTGTTGTTGGGGTTAAGGGCATGTCTTTTAAAAGGTCTTGAGCATATGTTACAGACATAATGTTAACTCCCACAATAGGATTGTATAATGCTTTAAAAGAACCCTTGTGGATTTGGCAAGATATGGTTGTTGAAGTGAAGTCAACTCAGATAACATCAGAGGAAAGCTCTGATTCTTCTAACCAATCATTGCTTATAATCGACACAAGCTCTTTAGCATTTCGCTTGAGGAAAGCCTCATCAGAAGGATCTAAGACTTCTTCACCAAGTGATGACTTCTTAGACTTCTGTGGTCTCTTCATAGTATAGTAATTCGAGGTGTTTCCATCATCAGTGAATATATCATCCTCAATCTCAACCATGAAGTCTGGAAGTGGAATTTCTTCCTCCTCCTGTGGTTCAAGCTCGTTGATAGATGTAGGTTGAGATGTGGTAGGTATAAATTCCTGATCAACTATCAAATTCTCTTCCTCTACTGGCTTCTCTAAAGGTGTTTTTATTTTCATGGATCTTTGTAAGGACATCTCTCGCAACATCGGGAGTGATATACAAGAATGATCCTCCAGAAGCAAGATTGAGGAATTTAGAAGTTTTTCTATTCAGACCCTTATAGAAATGTTGAAGAAGAACAGGGTCTGGTATGGATAGACTAGGTCCAGAATGACTAAGATTGTTAAAGCGTTCCTAGGCTTCGGTTAGAGTCTCCTTCTTTCCTTGTCTAAAGGATAGAACCTCTAAGCGAAGGTCTGCTGTCTTGGAGATAGGATAGAATTAAAGACAGAATTCAGCACACAATGCTCTCTAGTTACCTTTAACACTCTCAACGTGGAGATCATACCAATGTCTAGCTTCTCCAGTCAAAGGGAAAGGAAAAAGCTTCCATCGGATAGTCTTATCGGACATATCCTTAATGCGCAAGCAGTACAGGTTTGCTCGAATTCATTGAGGTGAGAATAAGGGCTAGCATTATCTTCTCCTGAGAAAGATTGCTTTCTGACCATGTCTATTAAACACGAGCGTAGCTCGTAGTCAGAGGTTAAGATAGGCTTTGAGGATGGCTCTGGCTCTAAGCGTAGGCTCGTGAAGTTATATTTATAGATAGGCGTGGGATTAGGTTGATCCATTAAAGGATAGAAAAGGTAAAGAGAATTAGAAAAGGTGAAGAGTGATAGTATACAAATAAAAGATAAGATTATGGTACAGGTTAAGATAAGTTCAGAGTGATCTCAGCGACGTCTTCCAGGCAATGGCGCTAGAAATGCTTGTTGGTATCTGTTAATGCCTACTGAATAATTCCGCAAACGCACGGATACGTTGTAGCACTTCACCGGATGAATATATCCAGTTTTAATATCGAACCCAAAGGAAGATGTGTGAGGGTCTTCTAAACTACAACTTAACCACCTGAGTAGCAAACAAGGCTATAGAAGATAGGGATAGAGAAGACAACTAAGGCTTCTAATTCAGGCTTAAGTAAGATATGATTAGGATGTTTTACTGGGGAATTAGATTGAGGAGCATAGGCAAAACTGTAACCCGACTACCAATTATTCTCCTGTTCGGCCTACCGATGGGATAGTGGAATATATAAGATTCAACGGAGCTATAAAGTCACCTCCGCGAGCTACCACCAAATCCAGAAGATGAGGTACATCTACAAGTAATGGAGTCTAAGCACCACACTTACACTACGAATACTACTCTAACCCAAGAGCTACAAGGATTAAAGTACTCAAAAAGAGTCGCAAACCGGGTAAAACAAGATAAACAATGTTACTTACTTGAACTCGGAAGTCGATTCCAAAGCAATCTCGGATACAAGCCATAGAGGTAGCACCGACAGGCCGATACTCCTCTAAAACTCTCTCTTTGACTCTATCTCTCTATTTCTAATATAGAACTAGCTTCTAGAGGTATAGAACTAGCTCTCTCTTGGAATGCTAACTCTAGAGAGGTATGTCCATTCGAGGGCACCTCCCGGGATCCTAACTAAGGTTTCTCGATAAAGCTCTTCTTCTTCAGAATGGATCCTTCCTCCTAGGGGGGTTGCCTCTCCTTTTATAGCCTTAGCGAATCAACGTGAGCCCTTGGATCAAACCGATATTGGCGGACGGTGGAGATCAATCCTCAAAGACAGTGGAGTAAACCGGGCGAACCGGGCCACGAACGGGCCAAACCCCAGACCGGCCGGTCCAGGGCCAGACCGGCTGGTCTGGCCTGGTGGCCGCTGGCTCTCCCCTTCGGTACACAGTCTTCTTGTCCCTTTTGGAATGTTCCTGCGTAGCTGTGGCGTGCAATCTTGCATTCTATGTTGCGTTATAGCTCAAAAGTGTGTCATTTCCAGTGTATACACAGCAAAACCACTGATTCATCAAAACTTATAGAATTCGTTAGTGAAAGCCCTACTTCTAGATAGATGGATTGCTTTGATGTCACTTTGGAAGTTTAGTTGACGGTTGGATTTGGACATTAAGGACCGTCAACACAGGGTCATTACATTCATTCATGGGTCAAGAATTTGCATGAAGGCATGATATTAAAAAACCTAGGAGTTAGAGTATGGATACCATATAAGTGCGGTCGGGAATGGCGTGTTAACTAATCGACGATTTCGGGGGCAACCCTAGACATAGGAGAGAAAAGATATTGAGTGAATCTAGTAGTCATGCCTAGCCTAGGTTTGGATGTTATCATGGGCATGAAGTGGATGGCAGATAATCAGGTAGTTATCGATGCGGGGGAAAAGGACGATTACCTTGCGGGACCCCTTGGGTGAGAGTACTTTCCAAAGTACTATTGCCCTAAAAGATAGACCTCACCAACATATCCTATGCTACCCAGGTTGCTTCTCTTCCTGAGATTCCAGTAGTGTGTGAGTATCTGGATGTCTTTCCTAAAGAGTTGTTGGGCCTTTCGCCTGATCGGGAGATTGAGTTTGCAATCGAGCTGTTACCTGGTACTGCACCTATTTCAAGAAGGCCGTACCGTATGTCTCCCAATGAGTTAGCAGAGTTAAAGAAATAGTTACAAGAGCTTTTGGGCTTAGGTTTCATCTGACCAAGTATGTCTGAATGGGGTTACCCTGCACTGTTTGTGAAGAAGAAAGATCAGTCATTGCGGATGTGTGTGGATTATTGGCCGCTTAATGCAGTAACAGTCAAGAATAACTATCCCTTGCCATGAATCGATATCCTGTTCGATCAGTTGTCTAAAGCCAAAGTGTTCTCTAAGATAGATTTGAGATAGGGTACCATCAGATCAAGATTCGGCCACAAGATATATCTAAGACTGTGTTTTCTACCAGATACGGTCTGTATGAGTATCTTGTCATGTCTTTCAGCTTAACAAATGCTCTTATATACTTTATGTATCTGATGAATTCAGTCTTCATGCCTAAATTGGATAAATTTGTAATCATGTTCTAGGATGATATTCTAGTTTGTTCTGAGAATGAAGAAGACCATGCCGAGCATCTAAGGTTTGTCTTAACCTAGCTTAGAGAGCATAAGTTGTATGCTAAGTTCTCTAAGTGTGAGTTCTGGTTGAAGGAATTTGCTTTTCTTGGTCACAACTTGTTAGAGAAGGGTATCTCGGTCAACCCCGAGAAGGTACAAGAGGTAATGAACTGGAAGGCACTAACGACAGTTCATGAAGTTTGGAGTTTTCTTGGTATGGTGGGTACTATCGATGTTTCATTCCTGAGTTCTCGAAGATCGCAAAGCTAATGACCAGTTTGCTACAGAAAGATCATAGGTTTGTCTGGACCAAGGAGTATGAAGCAGCTTTTTGTACCTTGCGGAAGTTGCTAACCACTGCCCTTGTTCTCACACAACCTGACATCGAGAAGCCTTTTGATGTGTTCTGTGACGCATCAAAAACCGGTTTAGGTTGTGTGCTGATGCATGAAGCCCGAGTAATTGCTTATGCTTCACGTCAACTGAGAAAACATGAAGTTAACTATCCAATTCATGACCTTGAGTTAGCCACAGATGTACATGCTTTGAAGATCTAGAGGTATTATCTGCTGGGAAATATGTGCAACATATCATTTACACTGATCACACGAGTATCAAATATATTTTTACACAACTCGAGTTGAACATGAAACAGCAAAGATGGCTAGAGCTAATTAAGGACTACAACCTGCAAGTGCACCATCACCCAGGAAAAGCAAATGTCGTAGCAGATGCCTTGAGTTGAAAGTCACATCATCATACCGTGGAGACTTTGTTTAAAGATGGGTTCAATCTGATGCATTCGGCCATGCTACACAACATTTAAGTCCATTGCTCTCTTGACAGTCAAATCATTGAAGGCTAGAAAATCGATGCAGGTATCTTCCATATCAGAGAAAGAATGAAGAGGGAACCTACGAGGCACTTCAACGTTGATGAGAATGATGCGTTATGGTTTGATGACCGTTTAGTCGTCATACCAAGGACAGAGAAACTCAAAAATCGAATGATGGATGAAGTGCATCTGTCAAAACTATCCATTCATCAGGAAGCAGCAAGATGTATCAAAACTTGAGATCTCGATATTGGTGGACCAAGATGAAAGAGATTGCAACATATGTTGCCCGATGTGACACATGCGGTAGAGTCAAAGCTATTCACATGAAGCCTGCAGGTTTGTTACTTTACCAGTGCCAGTGCTTGGAAGTGGGATGACATAAGCATGGACTTTATCAACCAGACTGCTGACTTCTCCTAAAGAAAATGATTCGATATGGGTGATCGGTGATCGTTGATCGTCTTACCAAGTGTTGGTATCTGTTAATACCCTCTTGAATAATCCGTAGGTGCACGGATACGACGTAGCACTTCACCGGATGAATAGACCCAGTTTTAATATCGAACCCAAAAAAAGATGTGAGAGGGTAATCTAAACTACAACTTAACCACCTGAGTAGCAAACAAGACTGTAGAAGATAGGGATATAGAGAAGACAACTAAGGCTTCTAATTCAAGCTTAAGTAAGATATGTCTAGGATGTTTCACTAAGGAATTGGATAGAGGAGCATAGACAAAACTGTAACCCGACTACCGATTATCCTCCTGCTTGGCCTACCGACGGGATAGGGGATTATATAAGATTCAATGGAGCTATAAAGTCACCTCTGTGAGCTATCACCAAATCCAGAAGATAGGGTACATCTACGAGTAACGAAGTCTGAGCACCATGCTTACACTATGAATACTACTCTAACCTAAGAGCTACAAGGATTAAAGTACTCAAAAGAGTCGTAAACCAGTAAAATAAGATAAACAATGTTACTTACTTGAACTCTGAAGTCGATTCCAAAGCAATCTCAGATACAAGCCATAGAGGCAGCACCGACAAGCCTATACTTCCTCCAAAACTCTCTCTTTGACTCTATCTCTCTATTTCTGATATAGAAATAGCTTCTAGAGGTATAGAACTAGCTCCCTCTTGGAATACTAACTCTAGAGAGGTATGTCCATTCGAGGGACACCTCCTAGGATCCTAACTAGGGTTTCTCGATAAAGCTCTTCTTCTTCAGAATGGATCTCTTCTCCCAGGGGGTTGCCTCTCCTTTTACAGCCTTGATGAATCAACGTGAGCCCTTGGATCAAATTGACTTTGGTGGACGGTGGAGATCAATCCTCAAAGGCGGTGGAGCAACCTGGGCAAAGTGGACTGTGAATGGGCCAGGGACCAGACCGACCGGTTCAGGGCCAGACCAGCAGGTCTGGCCTGGTATCTTTCTGCGTAGCCGTGGCGTCTAATCTTGTATTCTATATTGTATTATTGCTCAAAAGTGTGTCGTTTCTAGTGTATGCCTGCAAAACCATTGATTCACCAAAACTCGTAGAATTCGTTTGTCAAAGCCCTACTTCTAGGTAGATGGATTGCTTTTAAATCACTTTAGAAGGTTAGTTGATGGTTGGATTTAAACATTAAGGACCTTCAACAACACCCCCCCACACTTAGGCTTTTACTGGAGTCCTCGAGAAAAGGTCGGAATAACTTCAGGGCATCAACTCGGACAAAGATATCAACATAAGCTCACCCCCGGTCACACCTGCACTGTGGGATTCAAAGTGTCTACCATGCAACTTTGAGGAGTTGAAGAGTAAAACAGCTGAACAGATTAACTTTACCTCATTATCGAGTCCATTAGAGGTTTTTGCAAGATTTTTAAAATAAAACATAGCTTACCTGCTCCTCAATGTGGTGCTCTCAAGTCACTCATTATATGTAGTATTTATGAATTTTCTCTTAGGCGTGAATGAGTGAATGCCTTTTCTTGTAACCTACCTCTAATAGGTTTATATGGAGTTCGAAGGTTTGGCAAGGAGTAGTATACTTACCTTACACGTCACTGAGTCAGTGTAAGAGTCCCAAAGAGAGAGAGAGATGTCATACTCTTAGATCAAGATATGCATATGTGTGGAATATATAGTAGCTATCCTGATTCTACTATACTCATACTTTGAAGGATATCTCTCTCTTGCTTAAATTGGAGTGCTTGGGGACAATGGGCTATCATTAATATGTTTTTTCTTTCCTTCAGAGAGTTCGGCATCTGAAAGCCACTATTCTTTTTTAGCATTGGGACCCTTGTCCACTTTTTTTGAATTCTCTTTTATTCTTTTTGCATAGCCCATGTCTTTCTGCACGAAAACGTTTTGCAAGATAGAGATTTCTGAGAATGTTAGAGCATAAGTGAATAAGATTCTATCAAAAGTCTTTTTAGGTGCGTACTCTCAATGTAAGAGCAACATATTTTCTATGTGAATGGAAAAGGTTGCACCTACCCCTATTGGAGAGATAGTGCATATATGAAGTGTAAGTGGATCTTGATCTTGGGAGCATGATAAATCTCTACAACATGGGTCTCAAAAGCTGACAAGGCTCAGTGCAAGATAAGTAACTTATGTAGAAAGCTTATGATCATATATGGCTCTATAGGTAATTGAAAACCACAGAGAAGTAGTATAGCTATTATTTTTATATTTTGAAATAAATGCTCCAATAACTAGGCATAGAGGTTTAGGTTCCCATATTCTACTATCTCTTACTTGTCAACAACCTAAGAGGAATAGAGTCCCTATAAAAAGTTTCCAACAGCAGCAAGTTTTACAGGAGGTGAATTATGTGATTCTTGTCTTAAGTCATGACCAAGTTAATTATCTTTGAGGTGCAATCATGTTTCATTAAAGATATTCAATTAAGCTCTATGGTAATACATGAGAGTGTTTGGAGTGCGTACGATTCTTGTCATCCCAGTATACTCGGTTTTTCTTCAATATTCCTCTGAGTTGTCTCCCCCACACTTGTTTTCTGTTTCCTTTATGCACAACAAGGTGGAGACAAAAATAAACATATATCTAGAGAGAGATGACTCTAAAGACTCAACTTCTTTATTATTATCATGAGGCACATTTATTACACAATAACTGAATCAAACTTTAACTAAGCGAACTAATCTGAACTAACTAAACTGTCTAAGCAAACTAATTATTACACATGTGCCTATCCCAACTCTATCTCTAGTCTTTTTTCTCTAGCTCCCTGACCCTAGCCTTGAGCGATTTGTGCTTGACACGCAGCTGCTCATGCTTCCCCTCTAAGTTGACTACGCGCTGGACAGTGTGCTCTAGGACTTTCAGCGCGTCCTTAAGGGCTTGGGCCTAGAGATCTATCCTGGTTTATGAGGTGGCAATGGTCAGGCGAGGCTGTCTTGGTGCAGGTGCAGTCTTCGCCTTCTTCCTTGGGGGCTCTAGATTGGTCCTTGGAGGTGGAGTGAAACATCCTCGATTTTCCACGAAGGAAAAATCCACAGAATGAGATATAATGTGACAAAACCATGATTGATTCCATCACATTATCATATATCAGTAGATATCACAGTCATACAGCGTTAGATTACAAGTTTTACAAGATAATACATCAACTGAGTACACACCTATTTAGAGTAATTCTAGCGGAAGTATATCTAATCGTCATCAGAGTTGGCGGAAACAGTCATCGGGTTAAGGCTCCTCCTTCACGGACATCATCAGAGTAGTGTCAGCAGCGTAGAATCCATCTTCCAAACCAAACTTGAGCGCAGGCACGAGACCTCCTAATCCCTCATTATTCGACATCTCGAGAAGAAGCGAGAAATCTGCACACCGCCCGGATGTGTGCGAGGCCATGGTCGACACCAATGAGCTTTAGTGGAAAAGATAAAACAAGGGATCTGGCGATCCTAATATTTGGCTATGGTTTGCATCCTTAGCGCATGCAAAATAATAACAAGTAGTAATCAATATAACAGTTCATCAAGTTTTAACACATTCCCAACCACACACATCCACACATCCATCCATCATCCTTCCATCCCAATCCATCACCACCTCACCACCTCACCACCACATCTCACACTCAGGTCGGCAGGCCAACTCCCTCTCGGCCTGTCTCAACGGCCCGCAGCCCCCAAGGCTCACGACCGGCAACACCATACCCAAGGGGGAGAAAAGAAGACTCATCTCTCTATTCCAGCCAGCACGGTCACTAGGAAAGGTCCATAGCCGACAAGTCGGCATATGTATCGATCGATCAACCATAACACTCTGCAGAGGTTTCACATTACCCACAAGATGGCCATCATCGACAGTGCTCCGTCTAGGCAGATCCCGGCTGCTTGCTAGCCTAGAACGATGCCACCCTACCTCTCAGCCCTGGAACACCCCAAGTATAGTCTGGAATAGCTGATACTGTGAGACACGGTGTGACATCCCGAATGTCACAGCAACCGTGTTGTCTCGGAAGGGTGTGAGTCCCTCATGCCCGTACCTTCCTACACACTTTCGCCCAATAGTAGTGGCACCGCTCTACCAAGTAGTCCAGTCGTCTCGTACCATATAGAGCGAGTGGGATGTGAGTTCCCGGTGGGTCCGAGTACTAGTAAGTCCTTAGGATTGACCAAGCCAGAATGTCTTCATCAGGTTTACCATTTTACGTGCCACCACAGCACCCCTGTCCTGGGCTCCGCCCCTCGAAGGCTCACACCCAGGATCCCACCTCATCATATCACATCACATCACATATACCCGCCACAGGTATTCATATCCGGATACCCAGGTTGCATCGTATGGCAAGACTCGCCCTTAGCTCGTCGTATACTCTAGCTTGGTCGACACCACCCTCACCCTCCACACACCCAAGACACACGCAGCACGCTCCCAATCCACCAAGTTCGGCATCCCAAGCCAAACCATACCCAAGGGTTCACCACCAGCATCACATCACAGATACAATGCGAGTGGAGTTAAAGTAAGTATGGTGATATAAATGCAAGCAAGCAGACAGGTAGATAACAGTAAATGAGCGTGAGCGCAAAGCTGGGTGACATGGAAGTGGGGTTGCAATCAAGTAATAAAGGCTCAGGCAATAGCATGCATATATATACTAGCAAAGGAATAAATATAAAGCACTACTAGTTCTAAATATTATGCAATGTCTAATAGGATTCTCTAAAAGAGGGTGCTGCCATGACACCTACGATGTCGTGGAAGTAGTGGTACCATTCCTGTCCATTCAACGTGGTTTCCTCAGGTCCTTTCGTCGTCCACGTTCTCTTCCTCCAGCAAGTCCCAGTTCGAGCGTTGTTGATCACGTAGTAGCTACTCCGTGAAAACGACACGCAAGGCAAGAGAACACGCAATACTCGAAAGGACGACAAGACGTAGGAAGATCCATTACACAAGAGTCATTAAGAGGTACACGACTTAGCCCTCTCGGCGGATGTCTGAATCCTCGGGCCAAGAGACAAAAGTGGTGATATGCTACGCATAAGCTGAGCGGCCAAGCCAATATGGCTCTAAATATAAATGGTTTAAGCTGAAGCTTATCCTTAGCATACACCACGGCTCACGTTCTTTCGATCCGGCGTCACGGGGTTGACGGGGGTCGAAAGACAGGCCCCACCATGGAGAAAAGTAAGAATGACGGGGCTCGGCTCTTGTAGCCTTTACCCAACAAGTCACAATTAAGCTTAAGAAGCAATGGAAACTATCAGTACTATTGTGACTCGGCTCTTATATGCTTCAACTAACCCGCTATGGTATCCAGCGGTAGTAGAAGAGGCTGATGCAAATAAATAGCACAACAGCTATGAGTCTACTCGATCCACACGACACAGTAACGTCGGGAGCCGAGAGACGAGGGGCTAGCAAGGCACATCCATGTCATGTTCTCGGTCACATCTCCAGCGAAGATGGTTTCTCACAGTCCGGGGCATGACATCGACCATAGCCTTGCTAACTAGAGAGAGATAGTCCGATCTTTGATCCAGTCGCCACGAACAAGATGAGATCGATCAGAGCGAGCTATCAAGAGAAGTAAGCAAGAACAACCAAAGAGCAGGGGTCTACTTCCAATGCCTTTGCCACGGTATTAGACAGGGCATCGGAAGGAAGCAACATACTAAAGATCACAAGTGTGCAAACCACCCATAGGGTACTCGACCTAGGTGCACTGGCACTAAGGCATCTCTCGGATTCATAGCGGTGCGGTTGTCACCGCGAGAATCAAAGAAACACGGTGGTCGTATACGGTACAATCATACTGGGGTTCATGCACGAAGAGCGTATAAAACGTAAACAAAGAAGTATAGCTCCATGGTCATGGCGAGTCAAACTCGTGACCACAAGCTACACTAGCTAGTGTTGGCATCCATCGTTCCACGACTGTTGTCTCCTAGGTCATCTCCCACAGCACTAGGTCACGAGGGGCTCGATGTGAGCGGGTAAGATCCGCATCGAGTTCGATATCGATACCGAATCCTTCACAACCATGTCCTAGGGCCGAAGACAGGAGCTACACTCGTGGCGCTACGGGGCCAACTAAAAAGCGGGGGTCGAGTTACACTCGGCATTACGGCCATGGCGAGACGAATCCCGCGATCACAATATTCGAACGAGATACGATCCATCCCTCGACCGGCTCGAAGGCACGGTCCACAGATAAACACACAACGACTAGCAATAAGAACCATCAACATGATAAAAGACACAATAACTCAACAAGACTGGAGTAGCACAATTCCATAGCATTATGATAGATGGGTCCTATATTACAAAGATACATATACAATGGGGTCATCAGGAGTGGGTACAACAGTATCAACGTGTATATAGAAAGTAAAAGAGAGTCTGAGGGGGTCCAGGGGGTCATGGCTTGCAACGAACAAGGTCACAGTACTCTCGACGGCCCATCCTCGTGTCTCGAGGTGATCGGAGCAGTGGGAATTCACGGTAACATGGCTAAGGTTCATCGGCATCTGCTATGGCAACCAAAGAGAGATCTTACAGTCCAAGATGAGTTGTACACCGCCATGATGTCCAAGATACGACTAAGGATGTCCAGAGATTCGGGCTCACATCAGGGACACGGGTATCAAGTCCTCCCCGGCGTCACAGACGCCGTGGATCCATTCAGCTAGGGTTACACGGGATCTACTAGAGCAACCGAAGGGTCATCTTACAGTCTGAGTCGATCTACTACATAGTGTTCAGAATGCGACTAGGGTTCGGTCCATTCGGGTGAGATCCACGGTGGTCAAGGCACGGTCAAGGGCAGTCAGCATCCACGCCGGTGTTCCACGAACTCCGGTGGGTCGATTTGGCTAGGTTGGTCACGTGTGAGTGAGTGCTAGTGTTCCATGTGGCAATGGCACGAAGGCCGGTCACGTGTGTGTCGCGAGAAGGGTTTGACGGTGCTCACCGGCGGTGGTGTTCCGCGGTTGATCGAAGTAGGAGAGGTGACCGGCGTTGCTCGACGTTGTGGTCGGTTTAGGGCTGGTCGTAGACGTAGTAGAGGAGGGTCACGGCATCCGATGGCGACTCCAGCTTGCTGGAGGTGTTTGGCCAGGGACGACACGGCGTTCGGTTGCAGATGACGTGCGCTCGGTCGGTCGACGTTCGGTCGCGGTTCGGCAGGGGCGTAGTGGCTGGCGACATGAAGTAGAATGTAGGCGTTCCCGTGGTTGCAGCAGAACATCGGCGGAATGGAGGCAGTAGGCGACGTCGTGGCGTCGTTGCTTGGAGCCGGCTGGAACATGGCGGTGTCGTAGCTGCAGACGGCTTGGCGAGGAAGAAACTGGCAGAGCAGCAGGAGCTCCATGTCGTGGGCATCCCGCGGCGCTGCTGCAGGTTGGATGGCGTCACGGCAGCGTTCCTGGTGCGGTGACCGGCGTCGTCGCGGTGGCGTGCACGGTGGCGGCGACGTGCTTGTTGCAGTGACGACGTTGGGCGATGCTTGGCGTGGCGGTGGTGCGTCGGGGAAGGGCAGGGGTGTCGAAGCGAGGTCGTCGTTGTGGCTCGGTGAAGGCAGGGACGAGGTGGGGTGGCGCTGGCCACGGCGGTCCATGGCTTCACGGCGTCGCTGCTGTTGCTGTGGAGGCCATGCCAGTCGTCGTCGTCGTCGGCGTGTTCAGCGATGTGGCGAGCGGCTGCGTGGTGTCGGTGCGGCGTGATGCGTGCGAGGGGGCGGCATCATGGAAGGTCTGGTGCGTGCTGCTCGGCGTGAGGCGGGCGCGGCGCGGTCGATGGCGTGGTCGAAGGCGGAGGAGAGCCGGCCGGGACGTTCTTGCGGCGTTCCGTGGCGCTGCGGTGGCGTGGTGGTGCTCAGCGTCGCGGCGCGCGTCGGTTGGTCGTCTGCGTCGGCGGGCGGCCGGGATAGTCGCGTCGGCTGGTGGCGGCGGCGTTCACGGCGCGACGTCGAGGGCAAACAGCAGGATGACAACGTCGGCGTGGTGGCCTTGGCAGTGCGAGCGGTGGCTCGCGAGTCGTGGACGGCTGACGTTGGCGGCCCGGCTTGGTGCGTGGTCGGCCGTCGGGGGAGGCATGGAAGCGCAGCGCGGCCGTGTGGGGAAGGGCGGGCGGCCGCTTGGTGAAGGGAGGAAGAGGTGGAAGGAGGTGGCGGCGGCGGCTTCCAGAGGAAGGAGCAGAGGCGTCCAGCTTCTTATACGCGTGCTAGCTAGGGTTCCAGGGCATGGACGGACGGGCGATCTTCTTTGGCGCGCCATGGGACACGCGTCCGCATCGTGGGCGTGGAACGCGGAGGCTGAGATGCCGCGGCGCTCTGCTCATGTGAGTGGCGGCGGCGGCTGGGCGCTTCGCCCACCCTGCGCTAGGGTTCCCCGAGGGCGCGCGGCCGGCGGGCCCTAGCAGGCCGTGCGGGCCGTGTTCGTGGGAGCGGGCCGGAGTGGGCCTGCGGCTCCTACTTTGGACGGAGGAAGCGTGGGGGCGCGGCTGTTGGCTTGGGCCCGTGGGCGTAGGTGGGCCTGTGGGGAGCAAGAGGCTAGGCCGTTTGGTGGGCTTAGTGGCAAGGAAAAAGGAAAAGGCTTTCCTATTTGTAATTTATTTCAGTTATAGGGTTTATGCAATTATGTGCAGCCATTACGTACGCCTCTACGTGGGGTTCACTAAGGGTCTCTTAGGGTTTTATGAGGGAGGATGCATGTGTAAATATATGCAATAGGAAAAGGAGACTTTTCCTTTTTGTGATTCAAGGCGTTTGCTATGGATTCGTGCTCTCCAAATCCAACAAACCTAGACTCGGAATTTGACTTAAGAATCGCGACACACTTCCTACAACCAATTCTATATGAATGCAACGATGGGTGTAGAATCTTTTCCCCATTTGACCTAGGTTTGACCTAGCATCTATATGATTCATATGTTTGCAAGGAAAATATTAAAAAGTTTGCATTTTTGGTTTGCGGAAAAATCCGGGTTGTTACAGTACTACCCCCTCATCAGGATCTCGTCCTCGAGATTTGGGAGTTAGTGTCACTAAAAAGGATAAGCCACGGTGTCAAGTCATATGCACCAATGCATCTGGTTTGCAAAGGGATTTTGAAAGGGGGTGTTTTAGAAAGGTTGTTTCATGAAACCTTTTAAAATGGAAATATTTACTTTATAAATGTGTGTAAAAAGCTTTTGAATGATCAAATCGTTTTATTGAAATTTTAATTTAGATAAGAATCCCTTTTGCAACTTGAGAAAAGATCTTTGGAGTGGTGAATACTTTTTGAAACGTGGTTTCAAAATTCTTTTATAGATCTTTCGAGCAAGATGGGTACAACCTAGGGTTTTAAATTATTACAACGATGCTCTAAAAATAGGTCGTGCCCCATTTTTGAAAAAATAGTTTTGAAACCGTTTCTTGTTTTGAAAAGTAAAGCTTTTATAAATAGATTTTGTTTAATTAGGAAACTTATTTTCGTATATATATAAAGGAGATTTTTTAACACACCACCTTCTTTTATAAAAGCATTCTTTCATAAATAAAAAGTTTTTTTTATTTACTTTCGAAAAGTTTTCATAAGCCTTTGGTTAGAAAACATCTTTCAAAGAAAAGTGGCCCCTTTTGATTTTATGAAAAGTCTAGAAAAAGGTTTTCTGGAACAACTTTTCAAAATTGGGTTTTCTGAAAAATGATAAGTTTTATCAAATTAAGGGTTTGCCCCAGGTTGGGCTTTAGAAATTTTTTTTAAATAAGAGGGTTTAGTTTTGGTAAAAACAGAGCCACCCATGGAATTTTGAAAAATTTCTATTTAGATTTTAAGTTCGTAAACAACTTGTGACCATTAAGGGAAAACATTTGCTTTTCAGAAACTCTTTTCAAATAGAGGGGTCTAGGTTTTGAATCGCAGAGAAAACTTCGCGTCTTGGTTTTTAGAAACAAAAGAGATTTTGAAACATCGTGTACATGAGTCTGAAATTATTTTTATCGGTGAAAGTCTTATAAATACCACGTATTTTACAAAGCTTTTTGAAATGTGGAAAGTTTAAAACTCCTTTTTTGAACAAGATGGGGAAGAAAACATGGGGGAAACTTTTTTTTTTATAAACACATTTTCGAAAGATTTCAAAATCGAGATAGGACAAAGGCTTAGAAATAGATTGGAAATTGGGGCGGGGTTTTCAAAAAGTGAGCCTTTTGAAGATTTGGTTTCGAGAGATTTTCAAATGCTTGGTTCAGTTTTTGAAATACAATTTTACTTCAAAATCAGTTTTGAAATTGACAAAATCGCCTTTTTATTATTTTGCAAGGTAGGGCTTTTTGCAATTAAACTCCTTTTGTCGATTGACAAGCAAATATTTGATTTTAAAAGTGAATAAATAGCGTGTTTTTGAAGAGAATTGGTTTCCAAACTGTTTGAAAATTAATTTTGAATTCAAATCAAGTTTTGGAACAAGATTTAAAAACCATTTTTCTTTGACAAGGAGGGATCTTCATAAAACCTTTTGAAACATTTTTCTTGTGAAATAAAATCGCTTTTATTTGTAAAAAAGACTTTTTCAAGATAGAGGGGTATTTTGAAAAGAAGTTTGACTTCAAATCGTTTTTCCATACAACTTTTGAAAGTTAGAGTAGGCAAAGAAAGCAATCACATCATTTTGCTTTCAAAAGTTTCAAAAGATTTTACAATAGCTTTGGTTCAAAATGGAGTTTGCTTTTGTAATCGAAAGAAGTTTTCAAGCGGGGAAGAGAGCATTTTGAACACGCATAGTTAAAAATCGAACTTCGGTTTTGAAATAGACGAGCAAAGGTATGATGTTTTTTGGTCGATATTTCCAAGTGGTGGTCAAGATCACTTATCTAGCTATAACACGGCTTTGGTTTTTGCTTGGAGTCATACGTAGATAAAGTATTTCTTATAGTATATACTCAGACAATTTAAACACAAAAAGCATAAGAAGCAATAAGATCCAGGCATTCAAGCAGCATTACAACTCCTACATGCATAATATTGACTGAAGGCGACTCCTAAGCCTTTTAGTCTCACACATCTACCGATCTATCGTGGACAGCAAAATGGGAAATCATTAACAAGAGGTCAACTTTTCAGGGCGAAATCGGTCTGTTAGTAGTAGAATTCAAGGCAGAGAGAGAATCAAGTGTTAGTCGCTATGACTCTTCTATAGATATAAAGTTTGGCTTCTATACTAGTGTTAGGTACTAAAGGTCTCGTCCTAGGGTCAAGTATGGCTCTGATACCAACTGAAACATCCTCGATTTTCCACGAAGGGAAAATCCACAGAATGAGATATAATGTGACAAAACCATGATTGATTCCATCACATTATCATATATCAGTAGATATCACAGTCATACAGCTGTTAGATTACAAGTTTTACAAGATAATACATCAACTGAATACACACATATTCAGAGTAATTCTAGCGGAAGTATATCTAATCGTCATCAGAGTTGGCGGAAACAGTCATCGGGTGAAGGCTCCTCCTTCACGGACATCATCAGAGTAGTGTCAGCAGCGTAGAATCCATCTTCCGAACCAAACTTGAGCGCAGGCACGAGACCTCCTAATCCCTCATTATTCGACATCTCTGAGAAGCAGTAAATCTGCACCGCCCGGATGTGTGCAGGCCATGGTCAGCACCAATGAGCTTTAGTGGAAAAGATAAAACAAGGGATCTGGCGATCCTAATATTTGGCTGTGGTTTGCATCCTTAGCGCATGCAAAATAATAACAAGTAGTAATCAATATAATAGTTCATCAAGTTTTAACACATTCCCAACCACACACATCCACACATCCATCCATCATCCTTCCATCCCAATCCATCACCACCTCACCACCTCACCACCACATCTCACACTCGGGTCGGCGGGCCAACTCCCTCTCAACTGTCTCAACGGCCCACGCGACCCCAAGGCTCACGACCGGCAACACCATACCCAAGGGGGAGAAAAGAAGACTCATCTCTCTATTCCAGCCAGCACGGTCACTAGGAAAGGTCCATAGCCGACAAGTCGGCATATGTATCGATCGATCAACCATAACACTCTGCAGAGGTTTCACATTAC
>JADLZL010006937.1:0-30283 GCA_015844335.1 Chrysopogon serrulatus | reverse complement strand
TTTTTTTTTGAGAGATGAAGAACACGATTTCTAATAGGTGGGCTGGTTCGCAGTTTGGCGACCGGCCTCGGGCAAGTGTCATAAAAACAGATTCGGCCTTTGTGGCCCAACTAAAACAGCGGGATGTGCAGGCCAGCGAGGAACGGGCCTGAGACGAGAACGGCCCTGTCCGCGTGTTTTAGTTGGGTCGTAGGACCCAGGTGAGGTGCGTGGATGGGTCGTAGGAAGTGGGCTGTCCGCGTGACGCGGATGATGCGAAACAGCGGCCAGCGGAGTTGTTTGTAGCCCAGCTTCTGCTTCGGGCCTTCAGGCCTGCCTTCAGCGAATTTGACCGGCGCACGGCCCGGAGTGGGGGATCACTGATCATTGCTCCGGCCCTGGTGGAGTTGCGGTCCCATGAGCGACGCGGCGGCGGCCGTGTGTCCGTACACCGGCGGATTTGAGACGTTCCAACCGTCAGACGACAGCCTCGCGTCGTGTCGCGTCGCGTGGGGCACTCCGCACTCGGATGGGATCGGACGACGGGTACGCACCCTGCTCTCCCAAGTCTCCATCGTCCGGATACCACACGCTTTGGTTCTTTGCAATTTTCGTGACCGAGATGGAGCTCTCTAAGCCTCTACTGTAGCTATCAAATCCGGGACATTGATCATGGCGACGTGATGATCGCAATTAGGGCTTCCTGCGTTCACTGGTTCTCTGTAAACTCTGCTGCACTTTTTCCTTTCTTTTTTTTCTTATGTTGTACGTATCAATCAGGATTCTAATAAAATGGTTATCTTTCGTCTATCAGCGCTCTTTATGCTCTGTTATTGGGCTGCACAATCATGAACCGTAGTTACAAAAGGGAGCGCATCATTCGGATGTCTTGAAAGCAAAGTAACCTGTTCATTGCACCGGTACTCGGAAGAAAGATATGGCCTTTCTCTCAGATACTCAGCTTTGGCCCAAGCCATTCTCTCCGTCACACTGCCTCTGCTCCTCTGCAGTCGATCTGCCGGACTCAACCGTCGTTCTTATTGTTAAAATACTCCTATTAGCGTTGTACTCCCTCTGTCCTATGGACTTTGTCGTTGGAAAACCGTGTCCTCCTCACAAACACGTTTAGGGGCGACATACCCATGGACGGAGGGAAAGATGCTGTTAAATGGATTGCTTTGCAGTTGCAGTAGCTCATTTTTTTTTTAAAAAAAAAAGTAGCTCATTGTCTCGTAGCGGGATACATTGTCACCTCGCTACCTGATACCTACATGCCGGTCTCTCGTACACACACACTATCAGAGGCTGCGAGGCCGCCGTAGTACACCCCCACTCAACTTTCCAAGCACATGAGCGAGCGGCGCAGAAAGCTCCCCGGCCCGGCCGTTGCCAACAAACTGCCGCGGGTGGAGAATCAGCGAAAAGTAGCCGGAAACTCGAGTGCGGACAGTGTCACCCACGGACCCAACCACCTCCATCTCGCTTCCATTCCACCTGTGCCGTCAGCCCGTGTGCGTGCGTGCGCGCCATTTCCCCAGACCCCTCTGATCGTTCACCCCCGCACGAACGCACCACCACCCGCGCCCTCTCCTCCCGGCAAGGGCAAGTCCACACGGCCGACGTCGTCTCCACTCCAGTTCCACCATGCCTGCGCACGACGACGACGGCGCCCGCGTCCCGCCGCCCCGGCCCAGCCGGGGCCACCAGCCGTCCTTCTCCGCCGCGCTCCTCGACGCCATCTACCACTCCCTCGAGGCCGACGCCGAGGCGCGCTCGTCCACGGAGGCACGCCGGACGCCGGCGTGCTCGTCCCCGGCGCGGCGGACGCCGCTTCCGAGCCGACGTCGCACGACGCCCGAGCAGTCGCCGTCCCGCTCCTCGGTCCGGTCGCCGCGGCTGCAGCGGACGCCGCGGCCGTGCCGCGTCCGGCCGGACCCGCAGCCCCACTCCAACGGCTCCCTCCTCCTGCCGCCTCCGCTCCCTCCGCCACACCCGCACGATCCGTCGACCGCTGACCGCCGCGCTGCGGACGCGGAGAAGACGAGGGGCAGGAGGAGGAAGAGCAAGAGGACGGCGAAGGCGGCGCCGTTCGCGTGCCTCCTGAACGCTCTGCTCTGCAACAGGAGGCCGGCCAGGTCGGTCGACCACACGCCACGGGCAACGGCAATAGCCGTGGCGTCGTTCTCTGCGGCGCCGGAGCCGGCGTCGGCGAGGTCGATCCTCTCGTCGCGCGCCTCCCGGAGGGAGTCCGCGGCGACGGGAGGGATCCTGACACCGGCGAGGCGGGCGGTGCGGTTCTCGCCCGTGGCGACGGTGGTGTGCGACGAGCGCGGGCGCGGCGGCCATGCTGGAGCGGTCGGGACGGCGACGACGGGGCTGCGGGACGCGGGGGCGGAGGTGGCGCGGGCCAAGGAGTCCGCGGCGGAGGCGGAGAGGAGGGTGGAGGAGCTGCTGCGCGCGCTCGGCGTGGCGGACGAGCGGGAGAGGGCCAAGGACAGCAGCGAGTCCAGCTCCGACCTCTTCGAGCTCGAGAGCCTGCCGGCGTTCGAAGACAGAAACACCGAGATGCCGCGTTCCAGAACCGCCGCCGGCGCCGGCCCTGGCTGCTGGCGCGGCCGCGGCCGCGGCCCCGCGTAGCGTAACTGTGTAACGATGATCATGAACAGACAGATATATACCTGTGTCGGTGGTTTGTATTTGTATGATCAAAGAGACAAGTTATGCCCCTTTTTACTTTTGGGCCTTTGTGATGGTTTTAGCTCTCATAGAACTACTACTCTACTAGGTATACATCTTGATGGCAATGTTGGAAATGGCTGCTGCTGCAGACTTTGCAATGTTGGCATGCATTCTCGGTTTTCGATCGCTTCATCTCTGCGTGCAAGTTGAGCTAGGCGCTTTTTTACTTGGCCTTGTTTAGATGTACATTGGATTTGCAAGTTTTTACACTCTCTCTCCATCACATCAATTTGTACCCGGATGTAAAGAGCATTGAGCCGGAGTGGAATTCAATGGGAGGGAGCAGAAGGGCGCTTTGTTCCTGGTGAGGGCGATGCCGGCGGTTCCGATCGGTACCCATGCCGGCGGTCACCATAGCCCTGTCGATCAAGCAGGCTCTCCGCCGGATCACCGCCAAGGACCCCCCTCGTCGTCTTGATCTGGATGCGGTGCGACGACGTTTCAATTTGGGAGATTTCCATCTCTTTGCATCGGCAAATCCGCAGCCAATGTCCGGCAAGTTCTGGGATTCCGATTCCGAGTCCGACTACGAGGATCTCGGCGATGCTGATTCGCTGGCCACGAGCTTCGCCGCGCCACCGATTCCACAACCTACTGCCACGACGCCAAGGCCTCGGCCTGCTGCTGAAATTCCATCGGCGGCAGACAGGGGGCATTCGACGCTTCCACGACCAGCGAAGCCACCCTGGAAGAATATCTGGAAGGGGCCTCTGCCGCCGCCGCGGGTCACGCCGCCGGCGACTCTCGGGGATTTCCTCCCGGAGATGAGGAAGACGGGCCGTCGGGCACACGATCCGCGTTGCACGGACGCTCGAATTTCAAAATTAGCGGGTCGGAGGCTGGTGAATACGAACCAAGCTTCTCACCCGTCAGAGCCAAACCCGAACCCATCATTGGGTTTTTCCAAGCCGGGTTCGACCTCGGGTCCGACTCCTACGACCACGAGCTCGACGTAGACGCCCACAGCGACAGCAGAGGTCAGCGGAAACCCTAAGCGCCGCCTCGTCTCTCCCGTCGTGCCGCCAGGCCTTCTGCCTCCGAGTCCTATCAGGCAGTGCTCATGGCCGGTGGTCATGGCCGGAGATTTCGCCGCCGGAGCCTGAACGCTAATCCTGCCCCAGCTCCTGCTCAGGGGGAGCCAGTTCCCAGCGGCGCTCAGGGAAGACCGGGGCCAGGCAGTGGTAACCAACGCCCTGGCCGGGACCGTGGCCGCGAGGCCATAGAACCTCCTGCTGCACCTGGTGAGCACGCGGGACAGCCAACCGTCGAGGAACATGGCAAGCCGAAGAGGAAGCGCACGGGGAACCTGGAGTGCACAATCTATACAGAGGACCACTTCACAAACCAATGTCCATTGCTGCGCGGCCCGAAACCCTCGGTGTCATACTGTGGTGCTGCGGAGGATGGTGTGGGGTTTTTCCAAATCCAAGCGGCAAATCTTAATGACATTGTTTCTCCGACGCATACCTCGGTGGCTGCTCAAATCACTGTGGAATCTGGGGATGTCTCGGCTCGACTGCTGGTGTCCGAGCTGACTAGAATCATCACGGTTCGGTGGGATTGGGAAGTGCAGGAATTGGGGCATCAGTGCTTTGTAGTGCCTTTCCCCAGCAAGGAGGAATTGGAGCGCATGGTCGCTATTAGGACGATAACGACCAGGCACAAGGAAGGTACTCTCTTGTTTGAAGAATTTGTTGATGATGTCCAGCCTATCAAAGTGCTGGATCAGGTTTGGGTGACGGTCACCAAGGTTCCTCGGGTGCTTCGCTCCTTCTTACCGTTGTGGGCAGTCGGGACAATTATTGGTGCTACTCAAAAGGTGGATGTTTAACACCTTCGACAGACAGGAGAAGTCCGTATCCTGGTGGCGGTATTTGATGTCACAAAAATACCAAAATTTGCCGATGTGTGTGTCAAGGGCAGCATGTACCGTCTGTATTTTAAGCCAGACGGTGTGGCCACTGAAACCTTTAATCCTGATGAGGATGATCTGCTGGGAGAGGATGATAAACACCAGGATGGAGATGGTGACCGGGAGATAGAAGATGCCGATGCCGTGCCAAGAACACAGAGGCTTGAGAAGGGCAAATCCACAGCTACTGGTAGCACGTTGCCTTCCCACTCTCCAGGTGGGCCGTCGCACCAACAGGCGGCTCTAATTGAAAAGGCTCTTGATGTTGCTTGTCAGCAGCTAATTGAAGAAATTAGCATTAAAGTGATGGTTCAAATGGAGGTTGAGGAAGGATGGAAACGATACTCACCTCCGACGGAGGAGGAACTAGCCACTTATAGTGCTATGACAGCACCTCAGATCAAGCCTCACCCGTTTGCTTATGGAGGGAGGGATTGGTTAGTGGATGGAAAATTAAATCCTTCTGATGTCATGGAGAGTTGGGCGGTTGGGCTTGTTCCACCGCCGGTGGGGGTGCTGCCGTTGCTCACGTATGCAGCAGTGCCTGATGGTGAAGGAGGGCATCCAGCACCGGTGGAGGAGGAGGCCTTGGCGGGTGACTGCGTCTTGCCGCCGTTGCCATCTACTCCCCGGCTGCTGAAGGAAAGTGCGTCGTCTACGCCACTCCCTCCTCTGTTGGCTGTGGTGGAGGCAACACGGCCTCTGCCACCGGCAGCAGTGCCACCGGCAGCAGCAGCACAGCCATCGCCAAAGCCGAGTTCAGCTGCACCAGCTGCACCGCCGTCTTCGACTCCTTTTCTACAGGTTCCCGTGGTGGGGGTAGCGGCTTTCGACGCTTCGCTGCCCCCGTCACCGACGGCCGCTGTGGTGGAGGCACCTGCACCGCCGTCTTCGACTCCTCTTCTGCAGGTTCCCGTGGTGGGGGTAGCGGCTTTTCGGCCTTATTGCCCCCATCACCGGCGACCCAACGTGGTGGAGGCACCGCTGCCCACGACACCCGGCCATTTACTGACTGCGGCGGCCGACGCCCGGCGTCTCAGGGATTCTCCGGTGGCGGGTGAGATGGAGGCATTCTTTGCCTGTCGACAGCCCCATCTTGAGGCTGCGACTTCCACCTTTATCCCCATCACCGGCGGCCATGGGGGGGCAGCTCCTATGGAGAAGGCGCCACTTCCTGCTATTCCAGGGCAACAACTTCGTCGCAGCAGCAGGAACGCCGGAAAGGCGGATGAGCACACTCTACACAAGGCGGAGCGGATGGCGAGGAAAAAGAACCTTGAATCTCCAGGTACTTCTTTTACTAGCTTTTCAAATTCTATTATTGCTTCCAAACTTGGTAGAGTAGGAATCAACCTATCTCCCTCGGATGTAGTCATTATTAAAAATTTAGAGGTTGATAGACTGGTTCTTAACGCTAAAAAGAAGCCACTTTCTGTTGCTAATAATTGTGATAGTGACGAGGAAAGGGAAGAGCGACTGGAGGCAATTCTCGACCACGCTTGTGGGCATTTAACTGAAAATTTGCTAGATGCAGAGAATGATCAAATTATAGATCTCTCTCCTATCAGTCGTAAGAAAAAATACAAAAATGCCAAAAATGCAAAAAAAGGCAAGCTCCCCAAAAAGCCAAAAGCCCCCTAAAAAATAGTTATCAAATGAAAGGGGTATTCTGGAATAGCAGAGGTCTTGCAGACTTGGCTAAACACGTATTCTTGGCGGAACTAGTTAAGGAGGAGCAGATTAATTTTATAGCGCTCTCTGAAACTGGTCGAGACTCTTTCCCTGATCATGTTCTCAAAAATCTTTGTGGAGGACGTGATTTCCTGTGGCATGCCATGGCTCCTCATGGTAGATCAGGGGGTATTTTATTAGGGGTTGATCTGAACATCTTTGATATTGGAGCCATCGATGAAGGGGATTTCTATGTGAAATTCACTCTCAGATATAAACTGAATGACTTCAAATTTGTCCTATATTCTGTGTATGGACCAGCACAACCTCAAAATAAAGGTGCTTTCCTCTCGGAGCTAGCGAATACTTGCTCTAAAGAAAACCTTCCATATCTTATTGGAGGGGATTTTAACATTATGAGGAGACCAGAGGATAAAAGCTCTGGGGACTTTGATCATAAATGGCCTTCGATTTTTAACACTGTCATTGAGACGCTTGACCTTAGGGAGATTGTCATGACTGGACGCCAATATACATGGGCGGGGCCGGGCGATCATCCTACTTTCAAAAAACTTGACAGAGTCCTAGCCAGCACGGAGTGGGAAAATCAATTTCCCCTGACTATGGTTGAACCGAGAGATCGAAATATCTCTGACCATACTCCTCTGGTGATTACCACGGGTGCCTCCACTCACCAAATGAGGAATAGACCTTTCAAATTTGAAAGGGGATGGCTAATACGGGATGGGTTCTATGAGATGGTTGCAAATATATGGCAATCTGAAAACTCTGGCTCAACCCCACTCGAAAGATGGCAAGCCAAGATTCGTAGGTTCAGACAGTATCTTCGAGGCTGGGCTACGAACACTGCGGGGTTGTACAAGAAAGAGAAGAAGGAGCTATTAGCTCTCCTTCATGATCTCGACAAAAAGGCTGAGACTGATTGTCTATCGGATCAAGAGATCAATCTCAAGCTATACCTCAAGGAGCGATTAGTTACTTTGTTGCGGGAGGAGGAACTCAAATGGTATGAGAGAGCCAAAGTCAAAACCCTATTGGAGGGAGACTCTAATACCAGATTTTTTCACCGGTGGCTAATGGGAAACATCGTAAAAAGATATTTATAAGCTGGAGGATGATCGTGGCGTTGTTGTTGGCGATAATAGTCTCAAAAGCCACATTACTAAATATTATAAAAATCTTTTTGGAACACCAGAACAGTCTGAGATCACACTGATGGAAAATCAAATTTTAGATATTCCACAGGTGTCCCAAGAGGAAAATGATATCCTAGTTGCTAATTTCACTGAATCTGAAGTGAGAGAAGCAATTTTTCAGATGGAACACAATAAAGCCCCCGGACCTGATGGTTTTCCGGTGGAATTTTACCAGAGGTTTTGGGAGGTGATCAAAGATGATCTTCTCCCTCTGTTCGTGGAGTTCCACCAGGGGGCTCTTGATCTTTTTAGTCTGAATTTCGGCATTATTACCTTAATTCCAAAGGTACAAAATGCTACTAAAATACAACAATACAGACCTATTTGTGTCCTTAATGTGAGTTTTAAGATTTTCATGAAAGTGGGCACTAACAAGTTGAATAAAGTTGCTAAGACAGTGGTGCGTCCAACGCAGACTGCCTTTATGCCAGGGAGGAATATTATGGAGGGTGTCGTTATTTTACACGAAACTATCCATGAGTTACACACTAAAAAGAGGGATGGAATCATTTTTAAAATTGATTTTGAAAAGGCATATGATAAGGTCAAGTGGTCCTTCCTACAAAGAACCTTTGCGCATGAAAGGTTTCTCTCCTAAGTGGTGCAACTGGATCCGTATGGTTACCGGGGAAGTGTGGGGATTAAGGTCAATGATGACGTTGGCCCATACTTCCAGACGAGACGTGGACTCAGGCAGGGGGATCTCATGTCACTGATCTTATTTAACATCGTCGCTGATATGCTAGCTCTTCTAATTGACAGAGCAAAAGCGGATGGTCAAATAAGAGGGATCATTCCCAACCTAGTTAATGATGGTTTATCTATATTACGATGACGCTAGATGATACTATTATCTTCCTAGATCACGATCCGGAGCATGCAAAAAATCTAAAACTTTTGCTTTGTGTCTTTAAACAACTATTCGGCCTGAAGATTAACTTCCACAAAAGTGAGATTTTCTGCTATGGGGCAGCCAAAGAGATGGAACATTATTATACTGCTCTCTTTGGTTGTAATGCAGGGACCTACCCTTTCAGATATTTAGGGATCCCAATGCACCACAAACAACTCCTTAACTCTGAATGGAGTAAAGTAGAAGAGCGCTTTGAACAAAAACTCTCGTGCTGGAAAGCCAAATACTTGTCTTATGGGGGAGACTTGTCCCCTTAACTCTGTCTTAAGCAGTCTTCCGATGTTTATGATGTCTTTCTTCGAGATTCCAAAAGGAGTTATTAAAAACCCGGATCATTTCGGATCAAGGTTTTTTAAACAGGATCTAATGAGAGACACAAATATAGACTGGCTAGATGGGACATATTATGTCGTCCCTAAGGACCAAGGGGGTCTTGGCATACTAGATTTACACATTCAAAATAAATGTCTTCTAGCCAAATGGTTAGTGAATCTCATAAACTCGGATGGTACACGGTAGTATTTGCTAAGGAATAAATATTTGAGATCGAAAATCTTGACCCAGTGTCGGTAAAACCTAATGACTCTCATTTTTGGAGAGGTCTCATGCGTATTAAAGAGGAGGTTTTGGCAAGAGGTTCTTTCATAATTAAAGATGGAACCAATACGAGGTTACGGGAGGATACCGGTAGGGGATAAGCCTCTCAAAGATCGATACCCGAGCTTATATAATATAGCACGGGCGCCTCATGACACTTGTGTCACGAGTTATGGCCACAAACCCTCTTAATATTTCTTTTAGAAGGGCTCTGGTTGATAACAAGCTTACTGAGTGGCTTAACCTGGTTACCAGAATCTCAAATGTTGTCTTGGTGGAGGGTAAGGATTATTTTAGATGGCGCCTAACCAAATCTGGATTATTTACTGATCGGATCTATGTATCTCGATGCTATTGATACACATCCACCGTTATTCTGACACTAAGATCCGGAAGTTGAAAATACCTCTAAAAATTAGGATTTTCCTCCGGTTTTTACAAAGGGGTGTCATTCGACCAAGGACAACCTAGACAGGAAAAAAGCTGGAAAATGGCGTGTTCGTGTTGTAATATGAATGAAACTATCCAACACCTCTTCTTAGAATGCCCTCTTGCGAAGATGCTTTGGAGGGTTATTTTCTTTTGCCACCGATCCGATCCAACCTAGATCCATCAACCACATGTTTGAAAACTAGCTTAATAATCGAATACTAAGACTAAGGCTTTGATTTGGGTTGGGGTAGCTGCATTATGCTGGGCTATCTGGAGATGCCGGAACGATGTAATTTTTAAACGTTTGAAAACTAACTCTATTATGCAGATTATTTTCAGGGGAGCATATTGGCTACGCTTTTCCGGGGCCCAAATTTAGCGTGACGAGCGGGCCGGGGACACCCTCATTTTGATGAGCAAGAAATTAGAGATGATTGCCTTAGATTTCTCTAATAGAGGGTGGAAGTATTTTTATCGTTTGCTTTAGTCTATATCGATATGTCGGTGGAACTGTGCTTGTTCTTTTGTTTTCAAACTTGTAATTGTTGGCTGTGTACATCCACGGATGTAGAGGCCGGATTCTATTATCCATTATCGAAAAAAAATGTAAAGAGCATTAAATATAAATAAAAATAACTAATTGCACAGTTTGGTTGTAAATCACGAGACGAATCTTTTAAGCCTAGTTGGGCCACGATTGGACAATATTTACCACAAACAAACAAAATGCTACAGGACTTTTCAATCTCTCTCCTCTCATAAATTGTTTGCCGCATGTAAAGAGCATTAAATATAAATAAAAAAAATAATTAATTGCATAGTTGGGTTGTAAATCACGAGACGAATCTTTTGAGCCTAGTTGGGCCACGATTGGACAATATTTACCAAATAAAAAACGAAGTGCTACAGGGACTTTTCAATCTCTCTCCTCTCCCCCCATCTAAACAAGGCCTAGGGTTATTTGAATTGGTACCATTACAACTTTCAAAGTTTAAAAAAATACCATTACTATTCATCTATTATAAGTCTTACCATTACAATTCTTCTGACGTTTGAAATATGCCATGGTATACGTACGAGGAGGCCTCGGGCCCAATTATAGACATATGCGGCGTCATCGTATTTTCGTATAGATAAAACTACCCTTCCATCGTACTCTTTCTATGTCACTGATATGTGGACCCACTAGTCTTCTTCTTCCTCCAACTTCCCCCAACTCCATGGATCTGGCCGCACACCTCCCTCACGCATCTGGCCATGGCAAACGGAGCGCGCGGGAGCTCCACCACATCATGGCCCCACCAGACCTCTACCCTAGCATGACCGCGCATGACCTCTGCCTCGCCATGGCCGAGCGGGAGATTACACTGCAGCAGGTGGCCGAGCTTGCGAGCAGGAGTGGTGGCACTGGCGGTTAGCACGAGCGGCTACGGGCCATGGCGGCCTGGCCGGAGCTCCGCATGGCCATGGCGGGATACCGGCCTTTCGACGCGGCGGCTGCAGCGGCAGCCGGGCTCACGAGCTACGGCGTAGGCGGCGACGTGCGAAGTTGCTGCGGGCCATGGCAGCCGACGTTGGGGAGAGCCGGAGACGCCTGGCCGGAGCTCCCAGCGTGGCCATGGCAGCAGGCCGGTCTAGCGACGCGAAGCTGCCGCGCGCGGGCGGCCGGTCTCGCGAGGGCAAGCCATGGCGCAGGCCGCGACGCTCTAACTGTCGAGGGCCATGGATGCCAGCGTTGGAGAGAGGCCTGGCCGGAGCTCCCGTGCGGCCATGGTGCGAGGCCGCCATCGCGAGCGGCTATAGCGGGAGGCCGGTCTTTCCATGGCAGCCGTCGGAGGAGGTTGGCTCGCCATGGGATTAGCAGGAACACCATGGATGCCATGGGTGCGAGGGCTGCCTCCAGTGGAGAGTGGGGATCGGATCAAACGAGCTGGCCAGAGATTGAAGAAGGATCTGACCTTTAGGGCCCATGTGCCAGTGTGTGGAAGGAGACAGAGGTAGCAGGGGTATTTTTGTCTATACGAAAATACAATGTTCTACAGGTGAACCTAACGTCTTCAATAGCGTAGAAAATGGCATGTCTCTGGTTTACTTCCAATTAATGGTATGGTTCCAAATAGGTGAATAACAATGTTAGTTTTCAAAACTCGAAGACTTGTAATGGTACCAATCAAAATAACTCTTTTTACTATGTGGCTTTTTGTGTCGAAACGTGAAGACGCCCTAAAAAAATACCCAGCAGTTTTCATTTTTTTTAAAAAAATGTATATCGTTTAGTTGATATGCAAATTTATCCTAGAAAGAAAATATATACAAACAGTTCACTCTCTCGTGATTTTTTTTGGGATTTTTCTAGGTTGAGTTTGCATATCTTGCAAAGTTCATACATCATCTTATTTTATTTTTTGAAAACTTATAATATACATTTTTCAATTACGGCTTTTGAAGAGGTGCTTTGCGCTATATATATGTTCCCTGTTACTGGTGTGGGGATATGTTTCTTTTGAGAGCGCACCTCCTTAACGACCAATGGTTAACGACAGTTCAATCAAATGGTTTTCTGGCCTTATATCTTTATATGCTTACAATCTAAGTGTATGAGACTGTCTGGTTTTAAATATTTGAGTCTTGTAATAATTTTGGTCTAATTCCTCACTTTTGGAGATTGAAGCTAGATGTTATTTCATTATCTAAAAAATTTAATAATGAAGTTTTATTCTAGAAAAATGTTACAAGACTGAGACAACACGAGCTAGGATAAAAATTGAGGCTCTCAATTGGCCAGCGCTAGACTAATAAACGGGCGCAACATTACCCAAGTGTTTCGTTCTAGAGCACAGCCCAGCTCAGATAGGGGTATGTAGCATTACTGGGCCAACGACTAGGGCCTGGGCCCTAGGGGCCTGAGCTACAGATCCGCCCCTGTGGGTGAGCCCAAGTCTGGAGTAGACATGTTCGAGCTGTCCATGTAAGAATTCAGAGTTACCCCCTCAAAAAAATGTAAGAATTCAGATTTTTCTCAAAAAAAAAAATTGTAAGAAAACGTGTGTCCGTTGTGTTGGCACACAATTCTCGAAGCGCAAGGCGTGAAGACGAACTCATCCATATAAATTATTCTCGATCTCGAGCATGGTAATTATTAGGAACAGTGCCGCTACGGAGCACAAAATACATTGTGCCACACAGGTTGACACTAGTAAAACAAATAAGCAGCCTCTAGGGGGCAATGCTACTGGCCGGTGACGGCGGCACCAGCGATGACTTGCAGTTCCAGGTGTAGGAGCACCAGCACTGATCGCGGAGGCAGACTCCATTGCCCCTGAGCTTCATGAGGCAGTCGCCGTGGCACGCCTCGCGGTCACAGCCGCTTTTGGTGAGGACCTTCAGACACGTCAGCTTCATCGGCAGGGACTCCTCCGAGATCGGCGCCGGCACCGGTGCTGTGCAGATCCCTGCAGGGAGAAATATAATACTGGAGATCAGATGACTACGGGCCTACGGCATTGCTCTGAACCGCACTGACGCTATGGTCGTGCAGTTGAAAACCAATGATGCATGGTCTTGCATATGGATAGTTAATTACCTGTTGACAGCACCGCCATCACCAAGGCAAGGATGAGGAGCAGTGCTCCATAGTTAGGTTCTCATGGTCAGGCCGGTGTGGTACGCCTAGTTAGGGATGGAATGCAGTTGTTAGATAGTTGTAGTTATCGACGAATGCCTATGGTTATGATCGATTGAGGTGGGGGCAGTTTTATAGTGGAAAATTCAAGATTTCAGATCATCATTTTCTTTGCTAATTTCATTTAGATGATCGGCTTGGAGTAACTGGCTGCGAGATTCCTGCAAAACTTAAAAAGTTCCAGCAAAATTGGGGTTCTTGTCAGTATACTTTTATAGCATAGTATAGATACTTCTCTCTTTAGGTGTCAAGCAGTAGTATAGATACTTTTAATTGCTGCTAAACAAAGCTACAATCTATTAATCCAATCTTAATATAGTGGATAGAAACATTCTTTTTTAATTTTTTTCTAAATCCCCGTGGTAGAAAATTTAGTCATGTAGTGGATAGAAACATTAACCAACCCATATTAAATTGTTGTACTAATATCCTACCGAGCCTTTGTAGGCAGATCATCTGTCCTTCTGGCTTTTTACAACTTTCGAGCCCCCTTCAACTCGACTTGCTTTTCTGCTCTACTAAATTCTCTTAATTCAAGCATTCATGTTTAAACGATAAGGTCTAAGACTCTTCATCTAATAAATCCTAACACAATCATGGATTCCCAATTTCGCAACTCTCATGTCAAATTCACAAATTATTTTATTTCCTTTTATTTTAATGTCCATACCTATTACTCTTTTTATTTTTCTCATAAATTCCCACGGCAACATGCAGCAAACTTTTCTAGTTTTTAAGAGTGATGTCTCTATTAACCGATGTCTAAGAGCGGCCCTTAGAATCATTGTCTCTACTGATTGTTAATAGCCATTGTTGACGATAGTTAATGCTCATCATAAACCGTCAATATAACTTGTATAAACTAATAACCATGATCACCAAGGTTTAGTGGTTTAAACTAATAAACTCCATGAGTTTTGGTGAATCTGTATTTTAGAATTTATTCAGAAAATAGACAATGTGGGCCTCATCGTTAGAACAAATCATAATCATCCTCGATGAAACCAATTTACTGGGCCTCAGGACCATCAAACAAGTCAATCCATGAATAATTGAGTCTAATGGACTCAGGGTGGGGCTGACTGGCTTCACCTATAGGTCGGTCGGCCTGTAAATGTGTCCAACAACAAAGGAATGTCACTTTCAGTGTCCAGAGCAAATTTTGCCTATAAAATATGCATATAATACTTTGTCACGTTAAAGTTATATGTTGAAGTTATGATGTATAAGTTATACATTGCAGTTTGTTCCGCAAATTATACATTAAAGTTATGTGTATAACTTTATAATTTTCTAAAGAAAGAAAGAGTTGCAAAATTATTTCTTTATCAAAAATGGGAAGTTGCGGAACGTGTCTGATTGATCTCTGGATTTGAATCAAGTGATTGTTTGCGATGAACTAATCGCCGCAACCTGCGACATTGCCATCAGCGTTAGGATTTGAGAAAGGAAAGCGCAAGTCTCTGGAGTATATGCATGTTGACATGTTCAAGTTGTCCATGTCAGAATTCAGAGAACGTATCCGTTGTGTTGGCATGGCAACCAATTCTCAAAGTGCAAGGCATGAAGACGAACTCATCCATGTAAATTATTCTCGAGCATGGTAATTAGAAACCTTGCCACTACAAAGCACAAAATGACAGAATACATAGCATGCCACACAGATTTGACACTAGCAAAACAAGCAGCCTAGTTTTGTCATGCAAATCTGAAAGTCATCTTGGCAGCCCGCTGCTGTCACCATGCGCGCGGCGACGACGGCGGCGACTTGCAGGGGTAGACGCACCAGCACAGTTCTCGGACGCTGCTCCCTTGGACCGCTTGGACGCACGCTCCAGCGCCCTTGAGCTTGCTGAAGCAGTTGCGGTTGCACGCCTTTTGCTCGCACCCGCTGTTGGCGAGGACCTTCGAACACCTGTGCACCGGCTTCGGCGGAAACTCCCAGTTCGGCTCTGGCACCGGTGCTGTGCCTGTGCAGATCCCTGCAGGGATTAATGGAGATCAGATCACATCACTATGGTCGTGTGGTGGAAAACCAACGGTCCTGCTGGTTATAAATGGATCGCGCGTTACCTGTTGACAGCATGGCCATCACCATGGCAAGGACGAGGAGCAGTGCCCCATGGTAGGTTCTCATTCTCATGGCCACTGGGATCGATGCAGTTGTTTGATGGTTTTTCTGTAGATAGTTTTCGAACGCCTATGATTCTGATCGGTTGATGTGGGGTAGTTTTATAGTGGAAAATTCAAGATGTGAGATCATTATTTTCTTTACTAATTTCATTTAGATAATCGGCTTGGAGTAACTGGTTGTGAGGTTCCCGCAAAACTTGAAACGTTCCAGCAAATTGTGGTTCTTGTCAGAATACTTATAGCATAGTATTGATACTTCTTTCTTTAGGTGTCCAGCAGAATAGATACTTCTAATTGCTGCTAAACAAAACTCATGATCTATGGAACCAATGTATTATAGTTATAATTATTACATCCCGATTTTGGCTACTCCCTCCATAGGTATAAGGGATCTTGAGATTTGAATGACGGATTAAGCTAGATAAGAAAATAGGTAGTACTCCCTCTTTTACTCCCCGAAAAAAATTGATGTTCCGTGATTCAGAAAAGAGTAAATTATATTCACCATAGAACAACTTGACAGTTGGACGCAAATTAGTCTAACAACTTATGAATTGCTTAAATAGTTTAATATCTTGACAAATTGGTGTATTATAGTACAAATTTTTAGAAAAGGGAATATATTATATTCCAGCTTCTGCATCGACTAATGTATATGGCTGTTCATTATTACAACCGAACGAGCAAGACACAATTATAGTACAAATGGCACAATAGTTTAATATCTAGTTTACATCATGAATCTTTTCCACTATTATGTTCATAAACATGTAGGAGTGGGGTCATGGTGTTTCTCTATTTTTGCTACAATTACTCTGTTCTTGGCAAAATTATGATAGTACAAGTTTATGTTTTCATGTAAAGATGATCAATAGTTTGTCGTCAGATATTAGAGTGGTAGCATAGCCATTGATAGGATTATGTCCATGGTCTATAAATATTGCTACTACTCAATTTTATTAATAAGTAGACCAAATAGATATTGCTTTTTTTCAAAATAGAATGCAGAAAATTTTCAGTGCAAATTAATGTTATCATCTTGCAACCAATCTAGTATTATTTCAGGTTTGATTTGTGATGTTGCTAGATTATCCATTAATTCTATCACCTAATTGGTGAGTATGTACTTTACCATATTAGCAATGCTTGGGCCTTGTATGCACCAATTTACTAAGTTGTACTTATTTGAGTAGTTTATAACTTGTTTCGCGGGCGGCACCAATTTACTAAGTTGTTTCGCAGGCACGCCGACAAAACGTTGTTTTGTGACCTTGTGGGACCAATCTTTATGTCAACAAGCAGTAGTATTCCTCTTATGCTTAACAAGCAAATTATGAAGATTCATATCCATTGTCTGAAGTTACTGCATTATGGTTTGTACTAAAAATTAGGAAGATCATAGCTTGGACAGACCACTCCACAGAGTGCAGTAGTAAGTAGTAACAGGCTGCCCTATGATTTTTTTTTTTTTTTAAGCAGATGTTGTGACAAACAGGTAGACTTGTTGAGGCTATAAACTGGACAACTGACCAGACTTCTTGAGGCTATAAACTGGACAACTGACCACTACACAATAATTGGCAGTACAGGATTAAGGCAAATTGTACAGCATAATGTACTACAATAACCCAAAAGCTAAGGTTTATTCTAACACACACCACTGCAACAATATTTTGGATAGGTGTGTCAACCATCAAACCCAGGTTTATGGGCTCTGTGGCCACAACAGTGAAACACATTTGGTACCTTCTAATAACAAGCCAGAAATTACATTAAGCCAAGGATGATTTGCCTGAGAGAGACCACACCGGGCAGTAGGACCCTAGAAGCCTGGATCACCGTTTGCAAACCGTCATCTCATTACTGGAACCCTATGCTGACTTCCATTATGCATCCCAGCTTGCGCGCTTGCCTGCCCGAAATGGCCAGAAAAACTAAGATGATGGCTTGGGTGCTGCAAGAAGGCGTCATCTCTACGCAGCATTATTGGAGTCACAGTGAAGGCAAGAGCTGAAGAAACATCCTTCTTGCTACTGTCTTGTGAGGCCACTGTTTTTGGTGTCGGCGGCATAGATCGATCGTCTCCAGCTGCGTCACCATCAAGCCGTAGATGAGTTGAGCCTGAGGAGCTTGTGCCATTTGCGGTGGACCTGGTGGAGGCAGTGTGAGACTGCTGTTGCTGCTGGAGCTGCTTAGTGTTGAGGAATCGTCCACCTGAACCTCGTGCCCTCTTCATTGCATGAAGATGCCTAGACTCATGAAGGTAAGGCTGCCATGGAGAATGTATCCAGCATTAGGCCAAGCAGAAGAGACTACTGATAAAAGGTATGCTGAGAGATGAGACAGCAAGATCAAAGTAAATTAAATAAGGGACTACTAACACAGACCTTTCGGGACTTGACTTGCTTGTTCTGAGCCTCTAACTTGGCACGTAACTGTCTTCTGCGAAGTATCCCGCGATATTGTTTGGGATTCACATATATGGGTTCATTCTCTGCTAGTTCCAACGGCAAGGGAATTCTTGCAGATGTACCCCCACCAGGAATTTGGGGTACGGAACTGCTTTAAATACAACTGATCAGACAAAAGCCACAAAAGAAATATTTTTATAACGAAAATTAACAAGATGTGTGAAGGATGGATGCCTCAAGATGTATGGATAAACACTTGCATGTAATGGAAACCTAGAGAACAATTTTTAATTTTTTATGCGGTGATAGTACAAGTCAATACACAGGCCGACCCTGGAACGCATTGACCGCGTGTTCGCCACGGTGCCGTGGCTGGAAAGCCACCCCTTCCATCACCTACACTCTAGGGCAACTGATTGCTCTGATCATACGCCTTTACTGTTGGTTCTTTGTACTAAGCCGTGGGCACTTCCACGTTTTTGGTTCCAGTCGTTCTGGCCGGACATTGATGGGTTCCGTGACATCGTCGCGATGGCCTGGGCTTCGTCTCTACCGCTGGCCAATGCGTGCTAGTCCCTCGATCACAAGTTGAGGTGCGTGGCCAAGGCCCTAACGAGCTGGGAAGCGCGGCGCATCGGCAGCGTTCGCCTGCAGCTGGCCGTCGCCTGGGTGGTCGTCCATGAACTGGAGATTGCCCAGGAGTCTAGACCGTTGTCGCTGGAGTTTGAGCTGCGCTGTGAGCTTAAGGCATCCACGTTGGGCCTGGCATCCCTCTCCCGCACCATCGCTAGGCAAAGTTCCCGATGCCGGTTTCTAAAGGATGGCGATGCCAACACTAGATTCTTCAATATTCAGGCTTGCCACAAGAAGCAAAAGAGCTATATTCCTACGTTCGAGCACGGTGGCGTCACTTTCACCACTGAGGAGGCTAAATCAGGTGCTATTTTTGACTACTATGGCGGGCTGTTGGGAAGGAGGTTCCAGCGGCTCCATCGCATCGACCTCTCGCGCCTCGACTTACCCTCGATGGACCAGTGCGTGCTTGAGGCGGAGTTCACTGACGACGAGGTCGCCAAGGTCGTTCTCGAGTCGCCACTAGACCGTGCGCTGGGGCCTGATGGCTTCACGGGCCGTTTCTACCGCGTCGCCTGGGACGTCATCAAGGCAGACATCTGTCTTGCCTTCCGCTCGATCTGGTCGCAAGATTGGAGAAGCTTTCACCTTCTCAATGAGGCGTGTATGGTACTGCTGCGCAAGAACAAACAGCCTTCCGGACTCAATGACTACATGCCAATTAGCCTAGTGCATAGCTTCGGCAACCTAGTGTCAAAGGCTTTGGCATTGCGGCTTGCTCCGTTCATGGACTCGCTGGTTCGGCACAACCAGACAGCATTCATCAAGGGCCATCGGATACACGACAATTTCCGCTCCGTTCAGCTTCACTGCTGATGGTTGCATGCCTGGCATCACCCTTGCTTCTTGCTGAAGGTTGACATCGCCAAGGCTTTTGATTTGGTGGCATGACCCTTCCCACTTGAGGTCCTTGAGCACCTTGGCTTCCCGGCGCGCAGGAGGGATTGGGTCGCCGCCATTCTGTCCTCTGCCAGCACCAAGGTTATCGTCAATGGTCGTGCAGGTCGGCGCATCTGTCACGAACGGGGCCTTCGCCAGGGCGATCCCCCTCTCACCGATGTTGTTTGTACTCGTCATGGAAGTACTTAATGCTATGATCCTTCAAGCTGACCAAGCCGGACTGCTGACGTCGTTGCCAGGCAATCAAATTGGACCTAGATTATCGCTCTATGCTGACGATCTCGTTATCTTCCTCGCGCCGCGGCAGGAGGACTTCACTTGCATCCGCACCATCCTTGATGTGTTCGCGGGTGCCTCTGGCCTCCTTACCAATGTCGAGAAATGCCTGATCACCCCCATCAGATGCACGGAGGACGTGGTGACGCAAGTGCAGCAAGTGTTCCCATGCCGTGTCGCTCCTTTCCCAGCTCGCTACCTTGGAGCTCCTTTGTCTGTGGGCAAGCTGCAGCGCACCGATGAGCAACGGTTGGTGGATGCCGTGGTCGGTCGTATACCAACCTGGAAAGCTGGGCTGCTCAACACGGCGGGCAGGCTGACTCTAGACAAAGCCACTCTCCCGGCAATCCCGGTGCACGTCTCCATCACTTGCTGTCCTTCTCCGTGGGCAATCAAGCAAATTGATAAGAGTCGGCGTGCTTTCCTTTGGTGTGGAGCATCATTTGTCGTGGGAGGTAAATGCAAGATGGCTTGGCCTATTGTGTACTCTCCCAAATGCTATGGGGGACTGGGCATGATTGACATCCGGGTTCTAGGCTTGGCACGGCGGCTGCGTTGGGAGTGGCAGCGTAGAGCATCAGACACGCCTTCTTGGACCAAGCTGCCGCATAGGCTTGAGAAGTTGGTTTCCGCAATGTTCAGCTGCTCAGTTCGCGTTGTGCTTGGTGATGGATCGTCGGCCAGGTTCTAGACGGACTCCTGGTTGCCGGATGGGCACATTGCTGCGTTCGCGCCACATCTCTTTGCCGCAGTCGGTCGCCGTTTCCATTCCCTGTCTGTGAAGGAGGAACTGTCCGGCAACCGTTGGGTCTGACAGATCACGAGAGCCTACTCGGCACCGGTGCTCTGTGACTACCTCGACCTGTGGGCCAAGCTTGAGGCTGTCGAGCTCCGACCACTGGTGAGCGATCGTTTTGTTTGGCGCTGGACTAATGACAGCTCATACTCGGCAGCGCCGGCCTACCGTTCCTTCTTTGTTGGGATGTCTTCTCTGCTAGGCGCAAAGCAGGTTTGGCAAGCGTCGGCTCCGCCGAAGGTGAAGCTATTTTTTTGGCTAGCTCTGCATGGTCGTCTATGGACGTCGGAGCCACGGCGGCGCCATGGTCTCCAAGACAACACGGACTGTGCTCTCTGCGGCCAAGAGGATGAAACCGTTGACCATCTCTTTGCTTCGTGTGTCTTCTCGTGTGAGCTGTGGCATGGTTTCCTTCACCCTCTTGGCTGGGACGGCATCTCGCCGCGCAACGGCGACGAGGTTGCCTCTTGGTGGCTCCAGTGCAGGGAGCGTGTTCCATCGGTGCTCCAGAAGGGCTTCGACTCCGCAATGCTGCTACTTTCCTGGATGCTCTGGAAGGAATGTAATGCTTTCATCTTCGATCAGAGAAGCAGCACGGTGACGCGGCGGGTTCTTGAGGAGGCTGACCAGTGGGTGGCGGCTGGTTTCTCATCGCTCTCCGTCTTTACAGCAGCGGCTGCTATGTCATAGCACTTACTCGTGTCGCTAATTTTCATTCATCTAATGTAACCTCCTAACTACTTCCTCGGTGCTGTCCGAACAGGCATCTCGCCTTGGGCATCTGTCTACCTGTATTGAACTTGGTGATCATTTTCTTCTTAATGAAATACACGTGAAGGCATGTTCTAGAAAATAGTACAAGTCAATTTAGACAAGTACAAATAGTATCAACTATTTGGGACTTGCCAGCTCGCTGGTACCTGTAGTCATTTTTAAAGAAAGCTGCATGGTTTGAGAGAAGCAACAATTTGTACAGGTTATTACTCCTTTCCCAAAAATGAAATCGTTTGGTTTAAAAACTGCTGAAACCCTCGTGCATGGGACTGATGTAAGCCACCTAAATTAAATCCGGTGGGACTACCATAATCCTGAAAATAATACTGGACAAGGGAATGTTGGTCTTTCAATCCTCAACTCTGCCAAAAAGAAAGGGAAAAAAAAAACTCACTAGCTAGTTTACCTTCTGATATAACCAGACAGGGAACCAATGGATATACTGGTCCTTTTTCTCAGTTCTAAAGAGTAGAATGGTTTACGAAACGATGTATTTGCATAAGGAAAATTGCAAAATCAATGTCAATGCTGCACAAGCAAACAAAAATTGATTTCTATGATCAAGCCTTCTCTAGTAGTAGTCATAACGGGAGAATACAAGCAGCTCCATTTTATAACTAGTAGCTGCGTATTTTCCCTTTTTAACCCTGTTTGGATATAATCGGATTGGCATCAATCCACATGTGTTAGAGTGAATTGGAATAGAATTTAGTTCATCCAATCCACCTCAACACGTAGATTGATGCAAATCTGACTCCATCAAACAAGACCTTATGGTTATGACCATACCCGTCAGTATGGCACAGTGTTCTTGAATAAAAAGGCAAGTAAATATGCCACAAGAACGGAATATGTTGAGTTGATAGTTTATTATGGATGTTAACTAAGGATCCGCCCAAAAAAATGTCCGCTTGAAAAGGAAAAACAGTTAGGGTACTAGGCCACTAGCCTACTTTAAGATTCTATAATGTTTAAATCACGATATGATGGACCATTCAGATAAAAATAACAGAATACATTCAGAATGAACTGAAAATTAAAGTAGGAGATTTCCTGAATAACATTATTATGTAAATTTTCAAATGCATCAGACATCAGCACTGAAGTTCTTCCTTGAGAGATTTTAGTACAACAGTTTAGTATAAGGGCATACCACAGTGGCAGCGCTGGTGCGTGACTCATAAGCTGCCCAAACACCTCCTGAGCCAGAATGATTGTATGGGTATGAAATGCAAGCCTGTGTGTAGGCCGAAAATCAGATCGAAAAAAAACTATATAAAGAAATAAATTCTTAAAAAAATAAACTAGGAGGGTGACTTTATCAGACAAAAAAAATAAAGCTCGAGATCACCATAATTCTTACTATTGTTTGATCGTAGTCAATATTTTGACTTCCAAATGGAGGTTGCCTGTTATCAAAACTCAAAGTTGATCTCATATGATTATTAACTGTTTTCCCGGAGTTACCTGATAAAAAGAAATGAAAGCATTGTTTCACTGTGTTAAATTACTAAAATAAATTTGAATGTACAAAGGATCCTAACCCAAAGATAATTAAGTAACAACATCCTCCAAAGTAAAGGTCCAAACTGGTCTATTGTTATTGTCATTTTATTTCTACCTAGTGTGGTGTTACCATGTCGAGCTGCCCCGGCCCAGCTCGGCTCAGCTTGGCTCATTATATTCTGGCTCGTTAAGATAACGAGCTAGCTCGGCTTCGGCTTGTTATCTTAACGAGCCAAAAGAGATCAGCTTAACTCGTTTAAAAGCTCGAGCTAGCTCGTTAAGCTCATAAAGCCAGATATAAAAAATACACAAAATATAATATTTGCAATTATCTAAAGTTTAAGAATAGTAATAATACAAAAGTAAACATCAAATTGTTTTAGTGCTAATATACATCCAAGTATAATAATATATTATAGTATTATACTATACTATATTTCCATGGTCCATACTCTATAGCAAGCATAATGCAGTCCATGAGTATCCATAGATGGATTAAAATAAAATAATAAAGTCATGCATAATAATCCAAAGTTTATGGGGAATGGACCAATCATCGATCAATTGTAAAGTGAAAGACACAACATAATACAAAACTAATAAATTTTGTCGTTTTTTCCTTGAAACATGACTCATTTGGCTCGTGAGCAGCTCACGAGTTGGCTCGTTATAGCTAACGAGCTAAAATCTTGGCTTGGCTCGACTCGTTATCATAACGAGCCGAGTGGTTACTCCCGGTGGGGGGAAAAGTGTGTATATATGGTTCTATGAAGTGTGTTATCAAACTCTTTTAGTTTTGACCCACAATGCCTTTCTGGATATTAAGATAGGCCAAATAGAAATTATATGATTAGAGTTGCCTTGAAAAATACTATTTCATGTTATATTTTTGGTAAAAATTTAAAAACATGTCACAATAAAAGTTGGTGGCTAAAGACTTCAAAATATGTTAGACAAATTTCTGTATCATGGAGGGAATGTTATAACATGTTTAGCTACTCAGCAAGAGCAGAAATGTGTGTTTCTTGGGGGCAAGGCTGGGAAATCAAGCATCTTGTCGGTGCTAGAACTGGCGGTCTTAGCACCAACGAGTGAATTTGTGGTGCGTGTTCCCAACCCCGGATGGTGTACAAGATGAACACAAGGATTTATACTGGTTCGGGCAGGAGAAGGCCCTACGTCCAGTGGGGGAGGAGTTCTTGTATTATCTTGCACCGAAGTGCTCATAGGTAGGGTGTACAAGCAGTGAGAGAGGGACGGGGTCCCAGGTCTCGTGGTGATTGAGCCGGTGCCAATATCGGGCTTGAGTGTGTGAACCTGTCATCTAAGGGCCCCCGCCTTCCCCTTTTATAGCCACAAGGGAAGGCGGAACCTTACAAGAGGGGTGGTCATGCTCGTGGGTCGAGTCATGGGCTTCCGTCCTCCCTCGACGAGGCTTCGGGCGTGGGCTGACTGTCCGACCGTGGATTTGAGGCAGAAGCGACGCCGCCTCCTTGCCCCTTTGTCCGGAATGACGGACGCCCCCGTTGGAGCTCGGTGGAGTGCGTCGGAGGGGGCGCCAGAGCCCTCGTAGCTTTGACCCGCCTGGAGTCCAAGGCTCGAGGCCTCGGAGCTTGTCGCCGTACGGAGAGTGGTTGGAACCCGCGCGGCCGCCGGCATGCTGGTCGCCCATCCCGGCTCGAGCTCACGGGTGGACTGCTGGTTGACCGGAGGGGGCGTCAGGCCCACTCCCCGACGGGGTGACGCCATTTGCCGTGGCCTTGGCGTGGTGGATGGCGCTCAGGGTTCCGCGATGGGACTGGCGGAGGGGTTAGGCAAGCATACGCCCCCCCGTGGCGCGGCGTGGCCTCCATTGTGGAGACTGCGTAAGCATGATTGCCGGCGTGGGCCGTGACGGGCGTGCCCATCCCCTGTCGAACATGGAGTGCTCCCCCCGACACGGGCGGTGGTGGATATGCGCCAAATCGGTGGTACGGTCTTTGACTACACAGCTGCGTCCGTCCGAGGCCTGGGTTGCTAGGGGGCTCGGGGCGGGACGGAAGGCTGGCGGCTCGTCAGAGGCCCCGCTTGGCCGGGGGGCTCGGGCGGGGCCCGAGAGTGGAGGCTCGTCCCGAGGCCCCTGGGGCCTTCCGAGGGCGGAGAATCGGCCCCTGTCCGAGGCCCCCGCCCCAGGGGCTCGGGCAGACGGAGAGTGGAGGCCCATCCGAGGCCTCGCCGGGGCTCGGGCGGGCGGAGGATCGGCGCGTCCGAGCCCTCGGTGGGAAGTAGGCTCGGACGGGTCGTGGGCCGTCACGCCCGCTCCCGCACCGTGGCTTAGATAGTAGAAACGGGAGGCCTGCTTGGGCCGAAGTTTTGGCGTTTGTTGGGCTTTCCTTAAGGGGCCCTTATTTTGGTCCCCGACACATCTTATACTAGTCGTGCTAATTTTGAGTCACAACTGACATCCTCCACAAAAAATGGATAGTCACATGATTTTTAACGTTATGTGACTGACACTGTAAACTTATGCTCAGAAAATATGACGATGCATAAATGTAATGTTTATTCAATGCCATAAGATCCAAGTTTATTATGTGTTGTCTCTCAAGAAACATGAGCAGAGGTTGGTATTCAGTTATGGCTATGGGACTGAGATATTCCATTTAACAAAAAAAAAAACTCTTTGATCCATCACCAAAATTGTCTAAAACAGCACAAGAAACATAACACTTGCTTGGAAGCTTGATCTGCCTATAATGCCACTTCACAAGCTGGATAATAGAACATTCTGATATCTGAATTACTAATTTAAGTTTGCTAGTTCCACCTGGGCAGTCTTGATCTCATGTGTCTTTTAGGCAACAAATAGCAAATCAAAACGTCAAGAGACTACTATAGTTCACAACTTCACTATCCTAAGGAGTAAGAACATGTAGACAAGGAAACCTTCTAAACGTACACATTTATGGAAAGAAAACAACGTACTGTAAGTCGAAAAGAGCAAACGGAACATAATTAAAGATGAAAGCCGGGAGATTAGTGGTGAATAACATCAGTTCTAATCCACACACAGAACATGTTGTGCAGAAAGAAACAAATGACACTATATATATATAAGCATATCCAGAAATGACTGCTACAAAGCAATAACTAGAACTACAACAGTGTATACGATGATATGATCGCAAACCCAAGAACATGCACACAGACGATGCGAAGACTGATGGTGAAGAACAACTCTAAGTCTTCAAGCTACCAGTCCATGGCAAGGAAGGCAAGGGAACGCCATTTCTGCCATCGAGTTTAAGCACCATCATGATAGCAAGAGATCCTCCACCACAGTTGCAATACCAGCATCCAAATAGCAGCGCCCCAAGTTCACGAAGACTAGTCAACTACCTGTGTGCCCAAGGGACATGCAGACAAATCCGATAGCGCACACACCAACCCCACCCCACATCAAAAGAAGATGCTTAACAGCAAAGAACACAAGCTAAGATCCGGTCCTAACAGATTCCACGACTTTTAATAAATACAGAAAAGAAACAGCTCATCCACTATTTTGGAGACTAAGAACGCATGCGGAGAAGAAACTAACATGCTCCAAGAAAGGAGGACTGCAGTAATATACCAGAGCGATCCCGGGACCGGGACGCGTACATGGCGGATTGACGCAGCAACAGGTACACTATTCCTATCACCTATGGCGAGAGAAAAGAGAGAGAGAGAGAGAGATGAAAACCTTTGGAAGCGGAAGAGGAAGACGAAGAGGGAAGAAGCATGGCTCCCACGCGCCTCCCTCGGTGCGTCCGCCAAGCAAAGGCTTGCTCTGCCGTCCCTTCCTCTGGTCTGGCCCTCTCGGCTGCATCACTCCACTTGTGCTCTTCTTTTATCCTTCATCTTGTTCCAAGGAGCCCCCACAGCTCTCTATTTTATTGCAAATTTGTATGTCCACATCTGGTGTACCACTTTTTGCCATGGCAAGTGGGGGCAGGGAGAAAAACTAGCAGAGCAGCAAGAAGAAGATGCCAATGGTTTTGCTCCCACGAATCCCCGATGGCTTTGTTGTGCTATCACGGCTTGGAGGGTTATGTGAGGGATAAGAGAAGGTGCAGCTGTTTTTTAAAGGTGGTTGTTGCTTCTATTAGGAGGGGAATCAATTTGCAGATTCTAGATTCATCAAGTACTGGTCGGCAACCGTGTGAAACTAATCATACAAGCAGGTTATATATTATTATGACCGGTCTCGGCGTGGTCTAGCCATAAATTATAGATAGTCACTTATTCTTGGAAAGTGTAGTAAATTGATAATGGTGTACTTGATAACATGATGCAATAGTGCAATGATGACTTTTCAACTCTAGCGTACTTTTCTTGGAGAATACAGTGCTGATAGTTTACTTTTTATGGACCATTCTAATATGAACATGGCAATAATTTTCTTATATCTAAAGTAAAATTTATAATTTATATTATATTATGATGAATATCATAGGAATAAAAGTATAAGACGGGTTGTGAAAAACATCAGAGATGTCAAGTCATATTAGGATTTAAATAATACTACATTAATTAGAATTATTCTAAGGAAAAGTTATATAGAGATAAAATGCCTCTTGTAAAATAATAGATTATGTTGCTTGTTTTCAAGATTTGTTGTGTTGCTTGAGTGTTGTTTGTTTTTAAAAATAGAGGGGCCAATTTTTTGTGGAAACTAGAGGGGACCAATTCATATTGATACAATAGATACATTAAGTAAAAAATGTAGTTGTTGCATGCAACAGATTGATTCTAGAAATAACAATTATTTAATCACAGCGAGAATTATAATATGGCAATGCAATGATGCAATTTGATGCGCATAACGCATTTATGGCATGACAACTTTTCAAAGTTTGGTATACCTTTTCTTGAAGAACATAATCTACTTTAGCGTCGGCATACGAACATTGCTATGATTGCAGTTGTTAAGCTATCTGAAAAAAACACTACATATGATAATCTCTTTCCATCCTCATATATTTTTTTAAAACATAAATTTAATAGTCCTTGTAGCCAAATAATATGTGTTTAGTCACACTACGATTTTCATGTTGAATTGGTAATATACTGATCAAGTAAAAAAAGAAGAAAAAATATTGTCGGGCGGCCAGCAGACTTTTAAAAAAAAAAAAAGGATACAGAACTCTACATCTTAATTTTGTGTACCCATAGCAATGACTGCAGTTAACATGACACATCAAGATAATTAAAAAGAGAAAATTGGTACTAAACATCGTGAACACCGAATTTTCCAATTGTCAACGTCAGGCAGTGGCCCATCCCATGAGGTCACCGATAGTTAATTTGTTGGGACAAGCATCCAATGGTCCAGTAGTGCAGAGGGGGCTGGCTGGTTGGATGAATAGGTGGCTAGGTCCCAGTAGTTTATTCGTGGGTTACTATCTATAGCAACGTTTGTTATTAATAAATATAATGGAATGGAGTATGTTTTTTGCAACCCACAGGCAATGACAGTGTGAAATTGGATTAGTTGTTAGCTTAGGTAAGTGTGTCTGTTTCGCAAAAAAAAAAAAAAAAAAAAAAAAAAGTGATAATGGTATGTGTGTTAGGAACATTTTCTTTGTGCATAGACTATAGATTTGGTAGTAGTGGGAGAGACTTCTCAGAACATTGAAAATAGTTCTGCATACTGAATCGGAAAAAAGAATAAATTTAGTGTAGTACTATATATAGGTGTTTATGCAAATTCATAAATGGCTTAGCCGGTCAAGACTAGTGTACTCCTACTAGAGAACGCAAGTGGCAATAACCAAAAAACTGCCGACACCATGGATGAATTAGTAGCACTGCACATAATTAAAGTTGGAACACATTTTTTTTAGAAAAAAAATGAGAAGTAGGACCACTTATATAAGTAAGGAGTAAAAACAGAAAAATAATTAAAAGAGGTCTATATAGGACCACATATAACTTTCACACTATTCCTTGCACAACTTGGACAGACTGCCTCGATCTTTTGACAAGTCATACATATGCCTAAGTTATTTTAATTTGTTGAAATCCTCTCTCTTTGTGCAAAAAAGGATATAATTTTTTATTTTTGATAAATTAAATTGTTTTTTATTTGATCGAATCTATAGAAAACTAACATTTATGATACCAGATAAATATCATTAGACTAACCATAGAATCTTTCAGAACTAATGTTTATAGTGTTTTATATAAATTTAGTCAAACTTCTAGTTTACAGTTGATTTTTCTGACGAAGTTAGTAATAATGTTGTGTTGGGTGTGGTTCCTCTTTCGGATGCTGGAGGAAGGAACCTCAAATCATAGATCCTCCTCCTTACACGAAGTAGGGCAAAAAAAATATCTAAAAAATAGTTTCATTCTCATCAGGTTTTTGATGCGGTTTTCGGACTTCTCTGTCACAAACAAAAGAACCCTATATTTAGTAGTCCTTCTGTATATTTTTGGTTAGTTCTTAGTGTCTTCGCCTACCATACCATGACAAGTGGACAAAAGATTATGGCCCTTAGTTCCTCTGAGGCTCAGGTTGGTCTAATGAAACAGAATCATTGTTAGGGCACCTCAATAACACCACCCATGCGCAAAGGCTATGCAAAAGAAAAAAACAAAAGGGTCTTCTTCGGGGTGAAAATATATAGATCCGTGCGAACATCCAACCAAATCACAACACGTGGGAAGAGAGTTTAGAATCATGTTGGAAAAGCGAGGTAGCTGGTCAAATCAAAAGGTCCACATGTCAGAAATTAGGTGGATGTCCACACATTGGCTGGTGCGAACGGTCCCGGTGTAATTTTTTTTCCTCTTCTTCCTCTTCTTCTTTACGTCACACTGCCCGAGCCTTACTACCACCTACCCAAAGCACCACCACTAATCCAATACTGTATACTATAACATAGACACAGTATACGTTTCAGAATCTCAAGCTTACTAGTAATAGTAGCAGGACGCTCCAGAGAAAGGGGTCCCCGCCCGTAAGAATCACGAAGAAAGAGCGCAAGGTCGTGAAGAGCTCGCTGGTCCCATTTTAGATGCAAAAACTTCAACTTGTCCGGCCATAATGGATAGCTCCGTGCAACTTACATTTTACAATGCTGATGAATCGGGCACCTTCGGGCCACCGGGGCACCAAAGAGAGATTAAAGAAAGCCCTCCTCCATGCGTGCCTGTGCCTGCTAGGGTTCCCAAAGTAGCATAATAATTCTCCCCAGCACTTGCTATTTCTGCCAAAGGTTGCCTGCACCCGCCGTTAGCTTTCATGATACAGTCCAATGGCAATGAGATCTGGGCAGGCTGCCTTTCTCCATGGAAGAATAGTCAGCACTAGGTACAGTAGCCATGAAAGCTGGTGTGCTCCAGTTTCCAGAGGACATGCAACAAGCTAGTGCAGCCTCCCTATCACTATCAGGAATGTCTGTACTTGTACTACCTTCGATGCAAAGCTTCGGCTGTCCACTGAAGTTCAGCTCATTTCCACTTCTGCATAAAAGAGTGGTCGTCTGTGCATGTGCAGAACCTCAGTGGAGTGCTTGTCTGTCTGTACAAATATGCCTGTAAATCAAGTGGTGAATAATCCTTTCCTTTTTGGTCTTCAAAATATTCTCATTTATTGTTAAAAAAAGAGAGCAAGTGATGCCAACGGGAATATGGGATCCTTCCTTTGACCCTTTTAGCATTCACAGTGTATGCTGCCTGCTGAAAAG